>JABMBR010010307.1:0-43151 GCA_018881525.1 Meteorus sp. PSUC_FEM 10030008
ATTTATTTTTATATACTAGTAGTAATAATATTGCGAATGATGGTGAGAGTGTCAAGTAGAAAATGGTAAGATTGGCATTGTAACAAATGGATGTTTCCTCCGGGGGAATTTGTGGTAAAAGAGGAGTGTGAGGAGGAGGCACACAGTGAACGTCTATAACAAGGTAAGGTGTGTTGAACGCCACGGGACGTCATCGTGCAAGGACTTTCATCTCCACCGCGGCGCAAGTTCAATCGACTCGTTCTTCATTTTTCTCTCACTCACTACATCTTCGTTTCAATCCTCCTCGTATGCCATTGCATACCAATAAATATGTATTATATGTTTTGTATATCTACAGTGTTATTTAGCAATGAATTATATGAATCTCTGAATTGATATCGATAAATTGATTTGTTGTTATTTGGTAGCGCGAAAAAATATTTATTAATAAGTTTGAATTTTACGTTCAGGCAAGTTTTTCATACTTCAATTATGAATTTTCATCTTCCATAAAAAATTCAAAAGACATAAAATTATATTGAATTATTTTTCAAAACATATTTGACGAGAGTATTCGTAAACATTTTCCATGACAACTTCATTTCATCATTTTCGAATCAACAAATAAAAGATTTGATCCATAAAACTGTGCGTTGGACGTCCACATCCATTCACAATCCTACAAAATACAAAAGACACCTCAAAAAATTGTGTTAATGCCCAAACACTATTCAATAGTTGATGTAAAATATACAACAAAGCAATACAACAAACAATGAAAAATGAAAACAACTGAAAGACTTTCATGTCTGTACTCATCACCATTTATTTTAATTTGATGTTCATTATATTACTGCAACAACAATAACGCATTCAACACACACATTTTTTTCTATTCTCCCTTCCTTTCACCAACCCCATCTTCAACATCTCCTCATAGAACACAAACTCATACCCATTCAAAAACAAAAAGGAACTCGTTCACTCCAATTTCTTTTGTACATACCTCTTCAGAAATATTCCTCAGGCTTTAAATTTTATTGCTCACACATAACATGAAGCGAACGTCACTCGCAAATTCTCGTCTATACTCTCACAAAGAACATTGCAATGTACATACATAAATAAATACATCGCAATATATTCATAAAGCACAAAAATGGTGGAAAAAACACAACGAAAAAAAAAAAATCAAAAATGAAATACAGCACAATGTTTTATTATCATCTTTTTTCTTCATTTTTTCACATTCTTTATTTTTCATCCTTCATGTTTTACTTCCCGAGCGATTTGGCAGATGAGAGAGAGACACGCTATAATTTCACGCGTACGATGGGCGTCGATGAAGATATTCTGTACCGCAGAATAACGTACAAACCATGTACATACTCATACACACTCATACATCTGTAAAATACATAGAATACATCGTGGACTTGCGGTCCAGCATATAAGAGCACCTTAAAAGCTCTATCCGTCTCTTTTTCGTTCTCTCTTCAGTCTTCCCTTACCGTCACAATGTTCTGGGGCATAAAAGCTACCGTGGTGGTTTGTCTCAAGTGTTCATATACTCTACTCGTTCTTACGGTCGTATAACGTTTAACATTTAAGCCTTTAGAAGGTTGTAACGATTGGCCCTCCCTGTAATTATCGCTGAGGCGGCGGCGCCTTGAGGTCTTCATTACGTCCGGAAACATCCTTGTTATTTCTCTTCGTACAATGGCTGTGCATGTGCGCGCAAGAGCAAATGTGCCTAAGCGCTTGTGCCTCGCATCATCATATGCCAAAGTATTATCCATCTGTGTATATGTACATACTTGGATACTTACACTTGGTATGGTCTTCATCTTGTACTTATATCTACATATGGACATATGAATAATAAAAATGTTTTGAGGTCGTCGCGCGCGAAGTCGTTAAGTGTAAAAAGCAGAAAGAGAAAGAAATGAGAGCAATGTTGAGAATTGGCAAATGGAAGACAGGAAAATGAGAACAATAAAAGTTCATGAATTGTTCTTGTTAAGGATGAATGGCTTTTGTTATTTAATTTGTTAGGAAATAATTTTTCTCATCAAATTATTTAGATATGTCAGAAGTTTTATATGTTCTTGTTTTTTTTTTATGATGTGTTGTGGCGTGAACTGATGAGGATTTGACTCTTTTGTTATTGAATGATTCGGGTGTTTTGACTCTGGTCAATTTTGTTGTTATTCATTTTATTTATCGATATGGTGAGATGATTATTGGATTTTCGTGTGCACATTTGAACAAGCTAATTAAGTTAATTCGATAAACCTGGTTTTATTAATACACTGAACTCAGAATGATTATTCATGTTTAATTTAAATGTTGCTTGATGTTCGTATCAAGAGTGAATTCGCACTTCAATCGCATATCATTATTGGATTTGCGAGTCATTTCATCAACGCATGAAAATAATATGCGGAAAGTATACACTACTGACATACATTTGTATTTACATTCGAGAATGTATAATCAATCTGCATAATTTTAATTCCCGTCATATCTCTCTTTACTGTTTGTTTATGTTCATTTATTTATGTCATTGAGGAAGAAATATATGAAAATTATTGTTGTTGAACATTTAATTCTATTTTTTTACGTGATAAAGTGTAAAGATAAAGAAATGTGGTATTCCCATCCGATAGCATCTGACAATTGTCAGGTTCGTATAAATGTTAGAAACATTCTGGATTGTATGAACAGTTATTAGTTGGCTGTGAAATTGTCAAGAAGTCACGGAAAATGTCACGATTTATTCTTGGCTTTGTTGTACTGTGTTTGCTCTATATTTGTAAGTATTTTGTTATTTTTTCATTTTGGAGGCAGAATGAATGAATGTTGATTGGTCGATGATGTAATTGGAATGTGTATGAGTTGAGAAAGTATAAATACTTCTAAGAAGTGAAACAAAATGATCGATTGTTCGATAACGATGAATAGGAAAATTATTCTAATGAGTTGCATGCAAAGAATTGTTTAGTCTGAAGTGTGTTTGTGACGCAATGAACGCAATGTTATTGCGGTGTTATGATCTCCTGTTAGATATGTCATGATGTAAGGTTGGAATGAATTGGTGAAAATGTCCAGAGCAGATTTTTTTTTCTCCATAATTTTTTATTATTAAATGAATTTTATAACTCAATTTTGATTTTTCATTGATAATCAACAGATGCAGATGCTCAAAGAATTATAGATTGTGGTCCAGACTCTGTGCCTGCGAAATGTGGGAAATGTTCTGAACCTACTTGCAGGGATCAAAGAGAGAAGATGTGTAAAGTGAGCGCTGTAAGTCTTACTTCATAATAGTTTCGAAAAAATGATAAAATTCTATTGTGAGGTGTTACATAACTTTGTCAATATCAAATTATTGGTCGCTGTATTATTTCTATTTCAGAATTGTCCAATGCAGTGTCGTTGCAGAGAGAATTTGTACAGAAATGAGGAAACAGGACAGTGTGTTACAAAAGAGGAATGTCCGAAGAATAATTGTGCGGCGTGAACGGGAATGAATCATCGAGATTTCATGATACGACTCATAATGAAGTTCTAATGAATCATGATATATCAGTAATTTTTAATTAATTGCGATGATACTGAATGGGTTTCGATTACATCAGTACGCAAATCATGATGAGAACATATTTGAAAACGAAACATTTCGCGGAAAACCAAAATTTATGATATTCCTAATTTTATTCGTTTACTGATCGTAATTACACCAAACTTTCGAATATAAATGATCTACTCAGTACAATTAATTCAAAATAAAGTGATTATATGTAATCTCCCGGAAAAATTTTGTAGTTGTGTTCTCATTTTTACGTCAAAAAAATAAATAACATGAGTGTTTATGAAATGTCATCACTACATTTGGGCAATTATCGGTTTCTATAATTATTTCCACAAATTGATGGGTCTTTGTGTGCACGCGCTACATAAATTGGTCAGTTTCAATATTTGGCGTCAGTTGATAACCAACTACCAGAAAAAAACATTAACAATGTCACGATTGGTGCTCAGTTTCTTCGCTCTGTGTCTACTGTGTATAAGTAAATAAATTTTCTTCTCACAATTGCCTGTTTCCCTTGAACAGAACGATTATCAGTTCGAAATGCGCGAATTCATGAACATTTGCATCATGAATTCTGTTTTTCATAGTTTCAAATGCGCCTGGATGAAGGTTGTTGTAAACGACTGCGACTCTATTATCTTTTGTCAGAGTGAGATCTATTTTTCATGACCTTGTTCATTGCTTTCATATAGTTGCTGGTGTTCAGTGCAGACTTACTTGTCCTCCTAACGAGATAGAAGGTGGTTGTGGAAAACAATGTGAACCCACATGTTCGAAACGAGATCAATCATCTTGTAAATTCATAGATGGGGTGAGTTTCCTTTGATCTGAATGATCAGTGTGATGAAATTCGCATCTTTTTATCAGTATTCGATGAATTCTGACTTGTACTTTTTCAATTGCAGTTTTGTTCCTCAAAATGTCGCTGCAAAGAAGGATTCGTTAGACAGTACTCATCAGGTCCATGTGTTTCAGTTGATCAATGTTAGAACCATCGAATCTTCCGTTCATTGAGTTGATGTCTACATTTCACGAAAAATCTGGAGTTATATCTCCATTCCTCTTCGAACAGCCATTACAACATGAAATACCTGGATTTTATCAAATTCCTTCTGAATAAATGTTATGATTAAAATGACAAAATGGTTTCTGGTATTGTCGTAAAATGTCTCTGGGCTACATGAAAATAATTCTCGAAACTAGTGGATGGTTGGTGATTAAAAATCGATTCCAATTTTATCTCAGCTTCATTTCTTATTTATTCATCGTGGTTCATGTTTTTAAATTAATTCAACATTGAAATTAGTTCAATCGCAGAGTCTACACTAGAATACAACAGACCGTTGCTGTCAGTTCTGTTTTTATTGGAACAATTCTCTAGAAGTAGTTTTTTCATTAAAAGTTATCAATACCAATCAAGTGAGCTTCATTGTATACATTTTGGACAGTATCTTAAGAATGTCATCACAGATATGTGTTGATTATGGAATCGTTTGTTATCTGGAAAGAACTAGTAGTATCCGAGAATTGAGATCATTTATGCCTTCGGGGTATGCAATCAAATAAAAACACAAACAAAAGTGATATTATTCTTGGAATAGAATCTATGTCATTACTTTTTGTATATAAACTCGGAATTTTCAATACTTAAGAGCAGTTACTATTCAATCGTAAACAAGACACCAAAATGAGACGATTTTTGTTTGGATTCTTTGTACTCTGTTTATTTTTCACAGGTAAATTTCTTTAAACCTATGCTCGCACGATGAAAATAATTTTGTGCTGATATGTATTCACATCATGCGAAACAAAATTACCTGTAATTTTTGCTACAGCATACATAACTATAAGGATGAAATTTAATACAGTGAAAGTTAATGCAGTGCATAAGGGTCTGTAATCGTTATGCGCTCGTTTGTGAACAGAACAAATATTCATCGGTTTTTTATAGAATATCCGTGTCATCCTTATTTTTATGAATACAGGAATAAACATTTTCACGGAATTTTCTTTCTACTCTATATAATTTTCAAATTTTTATCCATCAAGAGTATTCAGCTTATACAATCGGTAGGATTTCTTGTGGCGAAAATGAATCACTGGCACCATGTGGAATACACTGTGAATCATCATGTTCAACCAAAGACATAAAATCGTGTAGAATTAATTACCAAGTCAGTATCAATTATTTTTACTTTGTCGAATTGAGATATTCTTGTCATGAAATGGACATTGATCACATTTTATTTATCGGAATAATCATCATGACTACAGCGTTGTCCAGATGAATGTGGCTGCCAAAAAGGATTTTACAGAAATGAAGAAACTAGACAGTGCGTTGAATGGGAACGATGTCCAAGAAAACCATGCAAATGAGATGAAATAGTTATAATCGATCAACAATACAATGAAAGGAAAACGTGTTGTCCTTCTCTCGAGTTAGTTCTCCATTTGTTCCAAAGTTTGATACATAACACGAAAACTGACAGAAAAATAAATAAACAATTATCATTCCATTTGTAATTCGCACTTTTGTTCAATGAATCTCAATTTCATTCGACCATAAAGGACATCTACAATACAAACGCCGAAATTCATAGATAGATACACAGACAAGAGCTCCCAATCCTGTCGCAATGGAATCGAATCAAAATGAACCTCTCAGAGGATCGGCGTTGGGAATTAATTTTCGTCGGTTTTAGCTCGTCCCGGGTCGTCTGGCGTTGAATCGATAGCCCCCGTGTGCGCACACGATGGCATACGAAGTGAAGTGGGAAAGGCGGAAGAAGATGAGAGAGGAAGCAAGAGTGGATTGTTGGTGAGGAAAGAGGAGAAATGGTTGAGTAGAAGCAGGTGGAGGTGGAGGTTGGAAACATGGTGTGAGTGTTCGTGCGTCGTCTCTCGATTTACTTCAGAATGAAGAGAGTGAGGAGGAAGTGGCAGACAGAGAGGAAGTGTGAGGGATGGAGCGACGAGGGCTGGGTGCACAGGAATTCGTACGGGGCGCCATATTTCAGTTAAAGCGCGCGCGGATCAGAGAGGGTGGCGGTTTGATGTGCCTCTGTGCTCGGGGTTGCCATGGCAATTAATTACCTTCCATCCCTTTTCTCTCTCGACCTGGCCTATACCCTCTTATAACGGGTGCGCCATGGAGAACTACAGACGAATCAAGAGTTCCTTCTCTTCAACATCATATTCATTATGTTCTTCAACACAATGCAATCAAATTGACACTGCTGTTGAATTTCTCATAAACTGCATCCTTCTTGAGGATCTCACACACTTCATCATCACCACCAACAAAAATAAAATGAATTTTCAATTTCCCTTACTCAGTAATAAATCGTCAATTGGAAAATTACCAGACGTTCATGACTAGTTTCATATCTGATGTAATTTCTCTCTTAATTGTTGATTTTTATTTCTCATTTCTATATTGAGGATTTTGGGGCTGTTTGTTGTACCCACCCGGTGTATTGAGGGTGTACAGCAGATGAGATCGTAGGTTTTCTGGTGTAGTGTGGCCACTAGGAGATAATAGTGTAACTGATAGTAGCTAACTATGAAGTCTTCTTTGCTATACCGTCGGATTTTCGTCTGTGTTAAATGTGTTTACACGTGTCCATTTTCACATACACATTGACGCAGTATTTTCTCGTTAAAGTTAATTTTCCTCTGAGCTATTATCGTTTCATTAAATAAATAACTTTGTGACATTGAAATGTATTTATAGAATGTGCGATGGGAAAAGTGTATCGAAACATTTTCTGAGTTTCGAATTGAATTTCGTAGTTTTGTTGATTAATGAAATAAAATTTTTTATTAAATATCATTAAATAATAACTACAGAACAAAATATGACAAGGATTTTGTGATGATAGAGATAAAATCTTAGAAGTCATTCATTGAACAGTACAAATAAATATTTCTCAATAAATTCAAACATTGTGATTTATCATATGTTGTTGAGTTGTTAATTCTTCATCTTAAATTCCAAACAATTCTGTGAAAACACATTAACTTCAATGCTCATTGAATGCAAAAAATTGCAATGGAATTCGTCCAACAATGTGACTCGTTATCAAACAAATCTGCTAATTAATGTCTTTGGATTTTTTCTTTCACATTCTATTCTCATTCTTACCCCTCAACGAATAAAATAAAGAAGCAGAGTAATACATATAAGACAAAATGGCAGTGAGAATGAGAAACTTGTGAATGCGAGAGCCATTGAAGTCGATAGATACATAAATTCTCGAAATTCGTGGCGAGAGATTCATAACGAACGACTACGCGCGCTTCTTGTTCACTATCTCGATGAAGAGCCGAAAGAGAACCGCCGGCGCAACGTATCAATCTAAATTACAAATTCCATCGTACACAATGGGACTGCGTGGCAGAACGGAATGAAGAGAAGGGGACTGAAGCGACAGAAAACGAACCAACTTATATATGTGTATGAGTAAATGAGAAAAAGAAACAGCGCGAAGTAAAATGAAAGAGAGAAAAGGATGAGCGTGTTAATACGCAGCCTCAAGGAAGATTGTATTCGGGCGTTTGCGAGTGTGAGCATATTAACTTAATTTATTTGTCCTTTATTTGGCTGTCAGACCGCCGACAGACGTACCGCAGTGGCGTCACTCCTGGAAATCTTAATTTTCTTGTATAACTAATATAAAACTTTCTTTCTCTATTTTTCATTTCGCATTAACCACCACAAACACAATGACGTACTGAAAATAATAATTCAAATACCGTCATTAAAATTCGTCGTTTGTTATTAAATTTATTCACTGAAAATTGTTATGAAAATATTGACGAGTTTTGATGGAAGATGAAGGATAAAATTATGGAAAAACAATTTATTTCACGTGGTGATTTTTCTCTCATCAAATAAAAGAAACATAAAGGAAATATGTGGATAGGAAAAAAAAAATATGTTCAGTTCTATAGGATTCGACGTAATTCTACCACCATAAAAGTCAAGTTTACGCCATGAGTGATAATGCTTGTAATCCAAATATAATTCTTGTTAGAGGGGTTCAAACAGATTTGGTGGAGAATCACGTTAGCGTTCTCTCTGCAGGGGGTGTGCGACTCGATCGTTCCCCTCGGATGCTTGTGGTTGGTTTATACGCACATTCTCAATGTATATAGCATTGAGATCACATGAAAGCTTAGGGAAATGGTTAGGCTTGGTGTCGTGTAGACATCTATTAATCAAAGGGAGGAACCACATTTTGTGATGATGTTTCAGAATCGAAGTTGAAAAGTGACAAAGGAAATGCTGATATTCACACAATTAGTAGAGAGTTAACATTTAATCCACTGAATTATTCATTGCATCACTTCAATAAATCTCATCAACTGACAATGAAGAATAAAAAAATATTTCAAATTAATTTCCAACACTGAAATAAAGTGAAATATTTTTTTTTCATGTTAAAAAATCTTCGATACATAGAAATGAAAAATGAATCCGCTACATAATTTATATCATTCTATTTTTCCTTTTTATTTTCGGGATATCTCATTCAATGTCTTTCAATCGTGGTGATGAATGACGCAAGATTTTTATCCACATTGCAGGATGAAAAGAGAAAGAGGAAGTTGGAGTTTTGATATACACAGCATCTGGTGGAGTCAAAAGAAAAAGATCGAACACACGTTCGCAGATCGCCTCGAACGTTGGAACTTAAAAAATGATATCGTTCCAACACTTCTGCGCGATCTCAGCCTCCCGGCGACAGTTCCATGAACTTTTCTCGTGTATATTAACATAGATATATACATATATGAATATGTGCATGTGGATAAAGAAGGATGGGTGAAAACGTGACCGATGATGTTGAGACAGTGAGACGCGCGCGCGGCTTCACGATTGGAATCTCCTGACGAAAATTCATTTCCCTATTATTTCGCTACGTCGCCCATGAGACGTATGAAACGTTAGCTATTTTCACTCACATACACACATTTATTTTTCGATTATTGAGACATTTTATGCTCACACTAAGATGAGGAAAATGATGTTGAAGAGATTGAATGGATTTATCTTTTATTTACAAACTTTGAGAGATATTTGATGATATTGAAAATCTGAAAGATTTTCTTCACAAATATTTCAGCGCATCAATTTTTCTTTCTTCCAATGTGTACATTATTGATGCAGCAAATAAATTATGAACCAACTGGCGAGAATATTTTAATACATCAAACTATTCAATAACGAAACGGATCGATTTCAAATTCAATTAAATGAAGCTCCGGTGACAGTTTCAGAAGTTTAATTGAGTGAAATATTCGCCATGTTGGTTGATAATTTCAAAAGCGTAAAAATTTATAATTTTCAATATCGACTGAAAATGTCGACATCGTATCATAAAAAAATTTTATTCCTGCAGGATTTCAATATTCAGTCAATTTGATTCCAATAGAAGTTCAGTTTCCCTCACGTTTTTTTCATTCTTTCAAATTTTCTTGGGTTAAGTAAAATCTGGAATGGGAATTTATTTGTTTACTTTTACTGATAGTTATTAAGGGGGTTTATCAAAGGCGTGTCAGTCGCGTGCCAAACATCCATCACCCCTTGAAATGATGCTACAACTGTGCTGTGTATACCCAAGTGGTAGACTTGAAATGACCCATGTATTTATATATATGTGAATATACGCGGGAGAATGTGCCAGAAAGAGATAATGAATCGTGTTGCAAAGGCGATGAAAAGTCAGTTAACTGCATAGTCACAACGCACGACACGTGCTTGGGATGTTTAGGGAAAAGGAATATTTATTTGTACAACCATATGACAAAGGCTTTCCATCATTTGCCTGGTAAATATTTTGACATTTTTCCTTAATTCATATAAATCTTAATTTCAGTTCTAAGAAGAAAAAAATTAAATTTTTCGTGTTCCTACGTTTCTGTGTTGATGTTTCATCACTAAAATCGAATGGGAAGTGAAAAATTAGGAGCAAAAATCTTCAATGTGAATAAATAAAATATCTCAATCAAGAAATCTAATAAAAAAAAACACCCATATTTAATTTGTTCTTTAATGTACATCTCAGTAGAAATATATGAGAAATTATATCACAAAGTGGCCACAATCGTCGGAATTTTCGTGGTTGCGTATTAACGAGCAAGCCGTGGGGGTTGCAAATACAAATATAAACACACATCTATACACAGTAGTGTATATACACAGACTGGAATGAAACGAGGAGTGTAAGGGTGATGTGAAAGGGGAGGAGGTTGGCCCATAGCTAATAAATTCGCGCGCGCGGCTCCGCAGTGCCCGGGGCGGAAGTTTTTTAATCGCGGAGCATGGAAGCGGCGCGGAGGCGCACCAGAGCGTGAGGCACAGCACCCCCGGGAACTACCCCCTCTAGCATTAGCAATGAGAGAGAGTGAGAAAACGTGCGCGGGAGTGCTTGTCATTTTAAATCACTGCGTCCTGGCCGCACGACGCCCCTCGTTATATACATTTCCACCCTTGATACTCGCACATTCTCTTGCCTCTTCGTAATTCGTCCTCTTCTAACACATATGTATTTCGTCAACATCCACAAATAAATAGTTTTAACTTTATATATGTATATATGGTTTATTTGAATTAAATTTTCTCGTCTACAGTTTATACCACTTTCGTGTATGCTGATAATATTTATGTGTCACCCACTTTTTTTTATTATTCAAAATTCATTATTTTTACGATTATCATTTTTGACATCTCGCTTTTTATCATTTTGACGTTTATATAAATAAATAATGTGGAAAGTGTCGCAGAATAAACCAATACAATCAGGAAAAAATTCCAAATACTAAACACGAAATTGTGGATTTGTTTAATTGCTGAATTTGACTTCAAAAATTATATTTACAATATTTATAATAAAACCCAAGTTGGTGCAACTAGCTCATACTCCAATTTACATTTTTTTCAATTACCATAATTTGTCAATAATTTCTTTGTCCAACGATTTACATCCTGCTCAATATTTTTACTGTCCTTAACTAAATTCCCAACAGCTCACATCCTTACATTTCTACAATCATTCATGATAAATGATTTCATTTCAACTATAAACTTCGAACAATACTCGATAAGAAAACCAAAAAAAATAAAGAAAACAAAATAAACAAACTATCAAAAGAAAACTTGACGCAATTAAATTGATTGTTTGCAAATGATTAATGACCATATAATTCTTCTTGCTCTCTCGGTCACTTGCTCTGTATAATCACCCCTGGAGAGTTGACAGTGTCAGAGAATATACACGACACCCTGGAGAGCACATTCCCTTCTTGTCGAGACGCCATCTCCATTCCATATATACACGCACAGATATATAATGGATATTGTTAGATATGATATTCAAAGTGCCTAAAGCAGACTTCGAATTTTCGACTGCATGCCGGACATTAAACTTCTCAATATATCTACACATCTATGCATGCATCTGTATATGTTTCCCTTAAATAGATATACACATATACATATACATATATAAATGCAGTGGCAAAACTTGGCGCGCAAGGATTTACGCAGACGATTCGACAAAGTGCTTGAGGCAAAGAGCTCTTCCTGTATTTTACACTATACCGATTATTGCTTCGTTTTCTTGTCGATCGTAAATGTAATAGCAGGCGCACGCTAATATTGCATTGTACTATATGTATTGCTGTTATGTAGAGCTATATACTCAGCCATATACATATACACTTCATATATACATAATAATGTGGAAATTTTATTGTTCTCCACTTCAGAATAATAAAAAATAATTTTTACAAATAAATTTTCCTCACGGTACATCAACAAGTATTTCTTCATATTTTTGATTGTGTAAATGTGTGGGAATGAAAGAGGAATATTTATCTAGTTTTATTCAATAAGTTGTTGATTAATTCAATTGTTTAAAATAATGTTTATTGTATATTATTATGTTAATTAGGTCATTCTATTTCGCAACAATGTAATGTGTTGTCTTGTTATCGCATTATAAATTGCTTGGGGATAAAATTAGAAAGAAGTGAAAGAGTATGAAAATATTGGTGAAATGAAAAAAATTCACTTCCGGTTGGATTTCATTCAGTGAAATGATGGTTGAGACTCATTAAAACGTTTGTTTATGTATGACAAGTTGGATGGTGAGACACGAACGTTACAACGGATTTGTTATCTCAGTGGTAATTAATATACCACATTAATATATGAGATATTGTACAGCGGATGAAAGAAGATGCAGAAAAATTTGTATAAAGTATGTGGTGGGGGAATGAAGACAAACAGCTGTGGCCATAGTGTGGTCGTCGTCGTGATGGTGGCAGACTCTGAGACGCCGCTATCGGAGGAAGTGAGGTCGACCCCGTATTGGAATCCTCTTGCGAGCGTGGGAGCAATACTTTCCATGTTTATCATGGAAAATAAATACATCACGAAGAGCAATCAATAGCGAATTGCTCGCAATCATTATGTGTATATAACGAAATTATACACCCACCCATCGAGTTAAATAAACATAGATGTATTATTTATACGTAAATATTGTCTTTAACGCACCCATTTTTTCACTTCCTACGATTTTTTTCATTGTTATTCCATATCTTCTAATGATACAGCAATCGATCGGACACGATGATGTGAAATGAAAAATTGTGAAAATTCTCAGTTTTCAAGGTAGAAATTACTTTCATGTTTTGATTTTGTTGAATTTTTATTGATTATTGATATCAGAAGTCACAATTTTGACTTTTATCATTTCTGCACAAAAAATTTTACAATAACAATTCTTAGTCTAATAAAAGCACAGCAACGATTTGCAATTCCCATCTTCAAATATTTTTTTGTTTCCCAATTGTTCATGAAATATTTCAATCATCCAATTATTCAACTTATAATTCACTAATAATTAACATTCACCCCACCACTAAAGCGAAACTCTACAAATAATTTCTCTATTTCATTCACAAATTGTCATCGAAAGAAAAACCGATAAATTCACTCCACCCAAATCCCATGCACATATTTATTCATTCTTTGATTTATTTAATGATGAGATAGTGTGATAAAAATTGCTCACATATTTTTTTTTTTCGTTCCAAAGTCTCCTCATGTTGCTAAACACTGCATCATATTGAGGGGTAGAAAAATCACACGAGCCCTATAAAGAGCTACCGGCTGCGTGTCAAATTTTCGGTATCACTCCCCTATTGTGTGTTCATGTGTTCGTATATATATAGAGAAAGAGAAAAAAGACATTGACAGACCTGGTGTACATTCACAAGAATCATGACAATGCGGTGGGTATGTCAAAATTTTTACATTAACATAAATAGATATGGCTCTATATATTTCTTCATGTAATACACAACCAAGTTGTATATACGTCGATTTATATATTTTATATCTCGTTGGTTTATTCGCTTACTCTCATCTCTCTAATGGAGGCTCAATAGCACGTGCCGACACGTGGCATCAAGTTAAGCAAACTATCGATTAAAGGATTTTACGCTAAGCAAGCTGTATAGGATTACCCACACCGGTGATTGTTGATAGAGCCACTAGATTTGCTGCTCTTTTTCGCGTTCTCTATTCATACAAGTCCATATATTTGTGAGTAGTCCTGCACCGCCTCTTTCGGTCAACAAACGTCGACGGTCATTATGTGGATTGATATGATGGTGAAATATTTTCATATAAAAATCTTAATGGCTATTGAATTTCAAATATTCTGAGTAGGATTTTGTTTCTTTGTAGTTGGGTTGTGTTCTATGGAGCATCTGAGTCAATGGGAAAATTTCCTTCTGATACATTTTGAATGGATGTACCGAAAAACAGACCGTGAATAATTCCCCTTTTGGTTTGTATTGATGGAAGACTGGAAATTTATTCGTGGCGTCTTTTAAAAATGGTGAGACAGTTTTGTGTGACTAATTTTGAAAACAAATATGATTTTGATTGTGCGTGGTTAATTGATGCACGTTTTGTATATTATGATATTGCTAATAGAGTTATATATTCAATGGATGGATATACTTTTTGTCGATATGTGTGGGAGAAAAAAAAATATTTTCATGGTGATTATAACTGGGTCGCTTGCACGTTTGTTGTTTTATATTTGTTTGGTGTGGCCCAGTTTTTTCCCATGACGATTTAAATGGGTTGTAGTGAATTACGTACGTGTGCCGTTTGATTTGATGTGGTTGAGATGAAATTGTTGGTAAATAATTTGAGAATAATTAATCTGTTGTCGGGTTTGTATATTACGGTGAAGAATTCTGTTGTGTAGCCGGTGCGGAACGTCCATAAAATTTTTTGTGTGTGACTAAAATTCATCAGAGAAAATAAGTTTTAATTGATAATTTTTTTGAGAAAATTGAATGAATTTGCAAACGTCTAATGATGAGTTTCATGTTTTTTATTTGTGTATTGTATCGAATGCAGACGATTTCTAACAATTTATAGAATATTTTAGCTGATAGAATTCCTGCTAGAAATTATAAAAATTTGACTGAAAAATTCAGGTTAAGAATAAAAATGGAGACGATTTTATTAGCGAATGGACTTGTTTGAGTATTTGAGGGGCTGAAATGTCTCCCTCGTCCCGAAACGAATCCACAAATATCGATTGTCGATTCTCCAAAAATGGTTAAATTTCATGTGAATGAAATTGAATAAACAATAAACATTTCACATATAATGGCAACATAAATTCGATTGAAATAATTTCCAATCGGAAGAAATAATACAAAACCATAAATCAACTTGATCCATCAAATCAAATTGTCTTAAGAATCCTGAACACTCTCTCCATAATAATATTCAACACTTGCAACATCTCATTGATGAATGCCCTCGTACATTCATAAAATTTTTAAATAATTATCTCGACCGCATTTCACGATATCAATTGGACAACCGTTCATTACACGATTATTCCATTCATACGTTCCATATTGTAAAACAGGAAGTGTCTACTACACACAATAAAAAAAAAATCGAAAGAATTGAATAAAAATAAAAAAATCCTTCATTGATAGCACGCGTCAAGAAAAGTCTGATCTTAATAAACGTGAAGAAATATTTCTATATGTCCTGATAATTTCAATGTATCATCACCAAGAAGACAACGAGCAATAAAAATATATTAAAATGAAATGAATGAGAAACATAAGAGAATTAATACAAAAGAGAAACACAGAAGTTTCTCTTTGCGCACAGTGCTCAAATGCGATAAGACAAACTCTTTGAATTAAAACCGCGCAAGGTCATTTTGCAACTGACCCCGGTATCCTGCCCACTCTTCAATTCACGTACTACATTAATGAATAACTATTGATTCTCAACATATCTCACACGCAAATAACATTACATTCATAATAACCCCATATCTTAATAACTCATTATTCAACGAAACTTTATAATAAAACCAATTGCTTTCTATTCATATCCACCAGCAATAATTTTATCAGACATAATTTTATAATACGCTCTCCTTTCTCCCCTAACAAAAAAATTATAAAATATAAATGATCCAATTTATATTGATCAACGATGTAGTACAAATTTCCTTTTCTCTTCTTTTTTTCTCCACCTTTTTGTGTTTCATGGTTCAATAAATAAATATCCACATGAAAAGAAAAAATTCGAGTTTTTACACGCAGGTGCGGGTCATAACGTGAAAAATAATGCATCATGTTAACTTTAAGAAACATGAGTAAAAAAAAATTTAAGGAATTGAGTTTTTGGAATGGTGGGAAAAAATAATGAGAGGTCATACATGAGGAAGAGGTGGACGTTGAGGATCAAAAATTAAGAGGAAAAAGGGGGTTAGACCCTTCATATGTATAAAAATATATATAACGAATACATATAAGCCTGTTATATACATATATAGTTGTATACGCCTCAACTAAATATACATTTTATCCGTAACGCGTTCGCCATTACCCTACAACACCGAGGCCACGGGCTAAGTAACGGCTATACGGCGCGACGGTATATAAAACCCATCGACGAATGAGTAAGAGTAAGAGAGAACAGAGAAGATTCTCTGGTAATGCGATGTGTGTGCAGCATAAGTGGCCATCAGCCAACATAAACAATCGCCATGGTAAGTATAAGGTGAGGAGTGCCCTCTTCATGGTTTCTTTCTCAATGTATAAGTCCACCTTGTCTAACACATTGCCATTGAATTTAAATTAATATCTCGTTCTTCGTCTTGCTTGCGTACACATTTTGCCAATGTGAATGTGTTAGAGAAAGAACTTGCGGTGGTATTGAATGTGCGCACGTTTACATATATAATATATATTATATTACGGATATACTGAGAGATCGTCGCGTCGTTTGAGAGACTGCGCGCACGAGAGGGTAATAGAGCCATTATCGCTGGATAACTTCATCATCGAACATTGGCGTCGGCATTTTCGTATATTTACTTGAACGACCGACTAAAGTATTTTATATACACACACTTGAATTTATATTTTTCTATATTGTATGGATATTTATATCGTTTGTGTTGGTGTATGTATGAGCTTATTCTCGCCATCGTTATTACGTCGTTGCGATGATGCCTCCAAGGGAGAAAGAATATCTTTGGCAACAGCGAGATTGTAATAGCGATTTCGGAGTAAACGAGCGAGTACTTTGGTAAAATTGAAAAATGTATAGATATACTGTCTTCTTTTTTTTTCGTTGTTTTATTGTTTGTTTTCGTTTTTTTCTTGTTTGGGGGATGAAGAGAAGTCTTGACGTTGTTATCGTGTAGGGTGTGTTGGATGTTTGATCGTGTCGATTATCGATATGGAAAGAATAAGTGGAAATTATGAAGTTTGTTTCTTTTTCATTGTGTTCAATCGCTTTGATTCACTAAATTATTATTATCGATGTATGATATTGTTGTTATATAAATTCTTGAATATACGCGAGGTCGTTTCAATCGCATTAACGGATAAATTTACGCTGTGATGGAGTGAGGTGGAATATGGTGGAGATAAATAATATGAAGAGAAAAAAATGTGTGAACGAGATGTATGAGAGAAGAAGAAAAAGTTATTGGTGCTTTTCTTTTTCTCTTTTTTATTTTGTTCCAATTTTTTTTATTTTCTTCCTTCTTTCATTGTATTCTTTCAACTTGGTTTCTTGACCAATGTCTACAGAAGATTGACCACCTTCGATGGATAATGGAGTCCTGATTACACACTACATTCTCAGTCCTGCCCTCAGTTTATATCAATATCTCCATTTCGTACACATTCACATACGAACTCACACAGTGACAACGGATTTAATCGAATTTTTTTGCCGCACCTATTCACATCTAATTTATTTCTTCAATTGTCATTTGCAAATAAGTCTTCAAGTGTTCGTATATGAATAGAAAAAAAATAAAAGAAAGAGATAAGAATAGATAAATATTTCATCAAGCGAGGAAAAATAAAGGACAAAATCTCACTTGTCCATCCTTTTTTTACCCTCTCAATGCTCTGACAATTTGCTTCCAATTGCCAACTTGGTCCCATGATACGACCCACTGCAAATCGCAAACTTTTCCAACTTTATTTTTATTCTATGTTTTATTTATTTTTCCTCCTCACTTTTCTCCATTTTTTTTTTTCCATCCTCAAACTCAACATCGTGAAGAACAAAACAGAAGAAGGGTGGCAACGAGTCAAGAAGAGAGAATAGAGTGATCACCAATGTGTAAAGTATTGTGTTGTGTATCTACACATTTCACATCTATCTGTATTCGTCTGTGTGTTCGAGTGATGCGTAGGTGAGAAAGGAGAATAAAAGAGAGTGGAGAAAAGAAAAGAAAAAAAAAGTGCCAAGTCAGCGCGAGTGTGAATCCCAAAGAAAACGACGGGTGTGAGAATGCGCGAGGGAGCAACGATGAAATAAACTGTATTGGGTATTTTACCTTCTCGCTGTGCCATTGGTCAACCTCATCTTCAATTCGCACATCCCTCTCTTCACCCTATTTCAACTTACGTCATTTTATTCTCAATCTATATAATATAATAAACTTCTATATATTCAAAACGTGTCGAAACATGTTTACTTTTCTTTAATTTCTTTTTTATTTTGTCGTATACATATGGATATATTTATATATGTAGTTAAATGCTGTACAGTGTTCATGTGTGTATAGATGAAATAAGACAGGACGTAATAAGAGTGCCGTATGATTAAAGTTATTTACGGGTGGTTCACTATTATCTCATAAATCAACTTGGACGACGTTATTAAACAATGCTGCGTGTATCCGTGCGTGCAACACGTCCATCTTCTTCGCTTATCTTTGCACACATATGAACATATAGTTGTGTTGTGTGAGTTCATAAATGGCTTTGGATATTCATAACACTTGTGATGATCCACCCTGTTGGAAAATTGATACGAATTTCATCTCTTTTTATTGTTTATTACAAATTGTTCCAAATCAGTTTGTCGTTTTTTTTTGATGATGAAATGGGGGATCGTTCTAGAATTAATTTAAAATTTATTGAAGAATCCATCACGCTTTTATCATCTTTGCGCAGTGGAGTTTTTATCTTGTTGAATATTTTTAATCGTTAAAAATATCGACGTTTATGTTTGAGGGTGAAATGATTTGACGAGGTTGCATGATACAGTGATAATTTCACAGGACAAAGTAACAGAAGTGAGCGAGTAAGGAAAAAGGTGCAAGGGAAAATAATAATAAAAAGTAGGAGAGAAAGTGGAAGGAAAAAATAAAAAGAGCGATGTGTATATAGATGATACTGTGGTGTGTTTTTGGGATTCCAGGCACGTCATCTCACCAGTGGTACGTCATTCGCCCTGCCGCTAATCAGAACTAACCGTCGCCGCGTGCTTTGGGTGGTGAACATGGCAAAGGACAAAGACGAAGTATACGAAAGACAGAAAGAAAGCTGAAGAACGAAAGAATGGAATGAGAATTGTCGTACGACACATCGCAGCCATTTTTGCATTTCGTCGACATAAGAAAAACCAAGACGACAAGGTGAGAGTGAGCATGAGAAAGAGGAACGAAAGGGGAAGAGTAAAACAGTGGCAACCCCTCTTTATGGTTGCTACTACTTCAACTGCTCTCACTATCTTTTTCTGTATTTTTTTCGCCTTTTTTTCTTCCCCAATCATCGTCGTCTTCTTTTTTATTTCTCACATTCTTAGATACCTCTTCTCTCACTCTCTTTTTACATTCTACTTATACGTGAGTGTGTGTCGAACGCTCTGTAGTCGCACGTACCTCCTGCTCCTCTTGTTTATGGAGACGATTTGACTTGCAAAACGAAACCACAAGAGGACCCTGAACATTCGAACATTTTGTGTCGACGTAGAAATGTCGTCTTAGCACTTTTATATAAAGAAGAATTGACACAATACATATAACGAATACTTGAATTTATATTTGCACACGTATTTGTTCAATATGCTGAGTTTTATTTACTTGTTTACATGCCGGATGTGAATTTGAGTTTTTGCGAAAATAAATGTCAAGCGAGGGATAATTTTTATTGTCAGACAAGAAAACTGAAAGGGAATTATCGAAGTTTTTATTGACAATGAATTGAGAAAGTGAATATGATGACTGTGAAAAAATTTGGTTAAAATGTCCTTCATAAATAAAAAATTCTGAAGAAATTATTCGTCCGGTCTATTTTGTCCTCTGAGACATCCAAAAAATTTTTTCAAAATGGAATGAGCACACTGACAACATTTGAATGTCATTCCAAAATAAATAAAAATTGACTCACTACGTAAAATCTATGACATTAATTTTCTATTCTTCCGACATATTCAAAATTCGCCCTCGTAATTTCCTCAAGTACAGTCCAGTTCATTCGCCCCTGCAATTCCACCATTTTCGTTTCTCTTCAATCTAATTTATTGTATTACCACTCAGGTATATTTATACATTCAAATTAAATACATTTGTACATATGTATACATCCACATTTATATTTATGGCGCGTGTAACACGTTAGAACAACAATTTACGTCACACCAAGCTAATTGCCTCGATGTTTACATAGTCAGAGTACAGTTTCTCTATGTGTTCTTCAGCATTTACGCGGGTGGCACATTGCGATTAACGCGAGCGGCACTTAATTAGTCGTTGGATGTCGGGACATGGGTGCGCAAAACCCCCGGGCGTACATCGTCACTCACTAACTCTCTTTCCCACTCATCCTATATACGTTACGTCTACATCCATACAAACATCCATGGAGAAATAATATTTATACATTCTCTATATCTGCGCATTCAAACAAGTTTCAACTTCTGTAATAAAAATTCAATAACGTAATTAAATAAACATGTAAAAAATAATTTTCAACCATTTATTTTATCTAATATGACATTTTAATAGAATGACTTAATGTTTTTGTTATTCACTTTTATATGTTGACGATCCAACGCCGGCTACATCTGAACTCTGAGATAAACTTGAAAATGCAAAGTGTATAATGGTGAAATGCGGACGTAACACACAAATAATACAACACAAATACACCATGCCAAAAAGTTTCTTGTTTATGTGCAGAAGGACTCACTAATTTAAACAACTACACAGCCCTCGTGTAGTTGTGTTCACAGACTTTTCTGTACCCTCTACAACTGGGTAAAGATATTTAGTTCTCGTCATTGCCTTGTATTCTTTTGCGTCTCTGATGAAACTTTGTCGACGATTAAAACGCTTTAGTAATTAACTAAGGTCTCTTCACCTTTTGCGGTGGTATTTACTGACACTTACACCCCTCTGTGTATATATGTGAGGTAGATATAGCTCATGGCCTCCGACAAACTCTGGGTGTCTCTGTATAGTAACAAGAGAGCACTCTCGACCTTTTACATCCCCCTCACTTCAATATGTAATATGTATGTACGTATATATATTTACTTGTACATACGTAGCGACGCTTATTTAGGGGTGGTTGGTTTGGGGTTGCCCCAGCAACGGTGCACAGAAGCCCTCTCGCGTTGCCACGGAAACTCCTCTCACCCTCTTTTACCATCCTCACACATTTCTTCAGTGTATTTATTTATTATTATTATTTTTCCTCGTTTATTTCTCCTCCACACCTTGGACATTTCATTTCTCTTATTTTCCAGCTTCATTTGTGCACTTTGCCAAGATTCAATTCCAAGGTGGTGATACGGGTGAATCGTGGAAATGTTTGCTTGGTAGGAATTGAAGGGAAGGAAATATGGCGAAATGAATTTGAGATGAATGAAAATGGTGAAATTTTCACGTGATAGTTTCTGTCATTTGTAAATGTATTTTGATGAATAGAAAATCGCGGTTTTGTATGTTGGGTACAAAGGTTGATGAAGAGACTTTGGTTTCACGTTTGGGGATGGAGTGAAGAAAAAAAATGAAATGAAAAGGTAAGAAAATTGGACGACGGCGTGGGAGTTATGAAAAATTGATCGAGCGCGATATCTCACGTTTAAGGCGAAAGGAACTTATAGGTTGAAGGAAGCAAGGCACGCGTCTGCTATACATCAAATTTCCACGGTGACTTGCGCGCACTGCGTTATATATGTTGGCTTTAATATAAAAGTTAAATAACGATACACGGGCGCCATGACGGAAATGGGAAATAATCTTCATGAATATAAGGCTTCTTTTTCCCAAGGGATATAAACTGACATGGGTTCAGATGGTGAACATGCGACTCGCGTAATTTTCTGCACTGTCGACATTTTTTTTGTCATCAATGAATTTATTTTATTTATCAATCATTTGTTTTTATGTTTAACAATTTGTTGGAGGATTAAATTTAATGAATTGAAATAATGGAAAATGTGTGAGGAAAAAAAAATTATTGAAATACAAATGCACACAGAATTTTAATAATGCGCAGTGGTCTTTGTATGAAGAAATAAGTGGAGAATGGAAAACTGGGGTTAATTTTAATTTCCTAATTCTTCCCATCCACAGTCTCCGGACGCTCTGGGGCGAAGGTAATTTTCTACCCAGAAGAGAATAGACGTAATTACTTAACGCCTCCAAGTCCACCCTACAGTACATATATACATTTCTATATAAACTTTCTCTTTTTTTCTCTATCTTTCTCTCCACCACCGTCACTCTGTTATTAAAAGAGGATCGAGACCCGGAGGCCACAGTAACAGAAGAACAATGTAGGGGTGTCGGTGAAAATACACGCCCCTCAGTTGCCTGACACAAACTTCCCTTAAAAAATTGACGTATTACAGCAACAAAAAAAAGTCTGCGTAATAAAACGATGAAGAAACAAAGGGAGGAAATAAAACAATGGAGAACACATTTGTCAATTATTGTACTTTTTATTTTAACACTTCATCAAAATTAATCTACAGTTTCTATCACGAGAATCTTCATGTTCATTCAGCACACAAAAACACACATTTTACATCCCCATCACACTCTCTTTTAAAACTATTACGAGTGAAAAAAATTGAAATAATTTGTATAAAATGAGAATCAATTGTTCGAAAAAGAAAATTAAAATTTCAAAAAAATTATTGAATTGTGAATGAGGTAGAAACAGAAAAATTTACGATGAAAAAATTCCACCAAGTTATTTTGATATCGCGTTATTCAACATCGTATGTACAAATATAAGAATGTGTGTTCGTGAATGACACATGAGGGGTAGTTTCCGTAGGGTTACAACACAATTTGGAAGGGAGGAGCCATCTTGCGGCTTGATTCGGGGCAGTCGTCAATTGATTCGTCCCCACTAGTGTTCATAAGCTGCGCATATAGTGGTAACGCGTGATAGAAGGGGCCGCGTCGATTCAATTCTAGGGTAAAAAAGCAGTTGCCGGGCGTGCCTGATGGTAAGAATGGTGAATGGGGATTGGTTAGACACATTGCGGATCCCCGGAACCCGACACGACATCAACCAATGATAACAGGTCTGGGTGGAAACCCAAACGGGTTTTCATACTGAATGTTTTACGGGTGGGGAAGTTCTCGCGTTAGTGTCTGGTCAGATAGTATTGTGCCGTTGGCTCGTGCCGTAGTGGTCCACCCTGACCATACAACACTCGATACGCAACGTCTTCACATAACGTCAACAGACAATTGTCAATCGTTGATATTTTTTTCCCATACGTGAATTTTTCGTGGACATTCAGATGTTATGTTGAAAAATGCCAGGTGATTGTTGTTTCATGTGAACAATTGTTATTACAATCAGTTGTCAATGAATAAAATTGGTGTTTTCTAATTGGATCGAAGTGAATGTTAAATCTGTGTTTTATGTTCGTCATTTGGGAGACATTAATTTGTTGCCAGTGATTCACAGAACAGTTGTAGCATGTGAGACAGTGATTTTTGTCTTTGATTCAAGTTGATGATATCAATTTGCTAGTGGAAGTAGGATATACGTGACGGCGGAAAAATCAATGCGACGGTCCAGGTGTTGGGAGTTTTGATATTTTGCTGGCATTGGAATTTTTCTCAGAAGATTCGTTAGAATATCAGGACATCGGCTTCCAATAAGACATCTCAAATCGTGAAACTATTGAATCATCAATCGATATGATCGAACACGTGGTCTGGATATTTACGTGACATATGGTGGCAAACGAATTTCGAGGGTTCTCCTGTCAAAAATCAGATTGATGTGAAAACACTTATCAGAGAGCGCACTTTCGTGGTCCGTCGGACTATAAAACACACACGTGGGATTCGATCACCTAACGGTGTCCAATTGTTGAACGAATTGATTGAAAAAACTGATGTAAATAAACCGAAAATAATTCAGGCTCCAGAATTTCGTTCTGAAAGTTGTTAACAACCAAAAAACTTTGTTTCGTATCACCAACAAAATGACAATACTGTGGAAAATATCAAAAAATTAATTATCAAAAGAACAATTGTGAGAAAGTGATCATAAATGTTTGTGCGTTACAGTTCCCGGGAATAATAAATCCCGTGGGACGTGAAAAATAACATTAAAATAATCACGTTGGTGCCGAATATGGTTCTTGAACCAGGAGGTGGCCTGTCGTTCCCACCGCCTCCTGGTGGTGGGACAGCTGTCACTGGTGGTTCATTACTGACCCCAGCTCGGCTGTTTCAGAGGGCGACACCCGTATTTCCATTTCATCTTGCTGGATGGCCACCACATCATGCGGTATTGAGCAATGTACAAAGTCAGGTGCAACAAACAATGCAAGCACAGCATCAGGCTGCTGCCGCTGCGGTCAGGTTTCTCAGTCATCATCATCCGCATCATCCTCATCCTACGTTAAGTAATCATCCACTTGTACCAGGATTAACCAGCGTTCATCCTGGTTCTCATCATTTACATCACTCTAGTGATCATCAAGACGAAGAAGATGATAAAAAAGGTGATAATTGAATGTCTAGTATTGTTGTTTAGAGTTTATTTGTATCATGAAAAATTAGACCTGGTCAGTCATGAACTGGTCTGTTGATAAATGAGCAACAACTTCTTGTTCCTGTTTCAAAACCATCATCTCCAAACGAATCTTCACAATTGGAAAATCTCGTTCACAATGTCCGAGAAAACGGTCCATGGGGATTTTTGTAACGCGGTCAATCATAAGATCGTTCCCTTTATCCTCATGGGATCACTTATACCATACAACCCACGATCAGCCTCGCTTTTTGCACTCCTATATGTATATACTGATCCATCACTTCGCTACCTTCTTTCCATCTGCCGACGGACGAGAAATGTTTCGCGAGAATGCACGAGGGGTGAAAATCTCTTTTTTACGTGATTCCATTCACACCCTTCACACTGTTTCTTATTTATATTCCTACCAGCATTAAATCTCAAGTATTTCGAATGAGTGTTGCAAACTGCTGTGATTTTATTCTCGTTGATTTTATTGCTGAATTACTTAAAAAAATAAATAATCCAAATTGTGGAAATAATTTTTTTTGTATTTATCGAATACATAAAAAATTGTTGGTTGAATTAAAAAGTGGCGGAGAAGAAAAAGAATCATTGACGCTACCAGCGAATGTTATTCAAGTTTAAATTAACTGGGGAAGCGGATCGTTAAGAAATCATGGTTGGACGATATAATAGTAGAAGTTTATGCTGGAGGAGACATCAGGATTATTGCGCCGAGGGTGACTCGTCGCGTGTTTTAGCTCCAGCAAATTACTTCTATCTTCCTCTATTACCACTACTACACCCTACTACAACAACTATCACTTCACTGTTGCTGCTGCTGCTGTTGCTGCTGCTGCCATTTTTCTCTCGTCGTTTATAATTTCTTTGATTACCATCCGCACAGCATTTTGTCTATTCACATAATATCCAAACGCCGATAGAAACACACATGCAATACAGGATTCAAAATGGGAAAAGAAAAAGAAAGATATAAAAAGGAATAAGAATGAAACTACAATTTCTTCTGTTTATATTTAAGTATAGGTATGAGAACAGTTAAATTGTCGATAACAAGAGGACAATGATCGATTCTCGTCGACAGATGCGATTCGGAAATGCTTGTTAAGTAGAATAGAATTTCAAAATGATCGTCATAATTAAAATGCAGTGAAGGATAAAATTGTTGTTGAGTTGAAAGTAGGACGGTAAAAGACATATTAAAATATTTTTCATTATGATGATTCATCAGAATGAAAAGAGGAAAAGTAAATCATGATATTATAATAGTTCCATTAATTTTCCACCGTTTTATATAGAAATTCTTTTGAAATGTGAGATGAAGGGCTGTGATGAAGTTAACCCTCAATGCGTGTTTATATATCTTCCACGAATTGAAGACTCCCCAGTGGTCTATTATGTTGGAACGATATTTCGCTGTGGCTGTATAGGAATATAACGAGTCTTGACGAGTCTTTTTATTTTTCAGATTCATTTTTTTTTTCCATTTTCAACTTTTTTGTCAATCTCTCTACCTAATTTCTCATCTTCTTCAACCTAATCGCTTAATAATGACGGGATATACGCACTCTTTTCAGATCATTGCCCTGAACAAAAAATACATTCCCGTATAAAGAGAATAACATTAAAACACTGAACAATTTTCCCTGCGGGGCAAAATTTTTTGCTTTCATTTATTTCATTTAATTTCTTCCACATAAATAAAATGAAAAAATTTACGAATAATATTTTGATAAAGCTCAACAAAAACACGTGGTAAATATCTGAATTTAATTCACTGCAATCATTTTTGAATAAAAAAAAATATTAAATTTTCAATCCCTCGTCTCATTTCATCTGCCTCTCGCTCTTAACCCTTCAATACAAAAAAAATCATATGGAAGAACTGGCATTAGCTTTCATCAAATAAACGTCGAAGATTTTCACGAACAAAAATTGTGATAAACGATAAATACCAACATATAAATATATATGTGTGGTATATTTATTGATGTGGATGAGTGTGCTCGCGCGCGCACGCGGGAAGAAAAGAAAAATCTTGAAGGAAGAACAAAACAAGCCGGCTGAGGGGGTAATAACTTAATTTAAACTAAACTACAGTTTAATAATTCTTGGTCAGGCCGTCCGTAGAAGATGCAGCGGGCAACCAGCAATTTAAGAGCCGCCGTTAACTGCCGGTCGTTAGTCCCTTTTCAAAACTTCTTTCTTTCGCTCATACCTTTACCGGTCTTTGTATATATACATAAAGTCATATTGGTAATTCATCCCTTCCCAACATGACTTCCCTCTCTTACCTTTCACCAATATAACTTCCACACTTGTCTCTCGTTCTTCTCAAGCATTTTATTTCCTTCTTGATGTTGTGGCTTCGCTTTTTATATTCAGACATTTTTTCTTCAATTTATAAATATGGACATACATTTAATGTTGCACAAAGTTAATTTACAAATGCAGGTTTGCGTGTCGCTACAATTGTGCCGCTTTGAGCTGAAAATCTCGCGCATTACTGACAAATTGAATCGTCAAAATTTCAACCATTGAAAATATATTCTCACACTAACAACTCAATTGATCATATATATCATTGTGAGATGTAATAATCTAATTTATAAATAAATGTATTATTGCATATGTGCGTTTATATCATCACGTGTGCACGTGCTTACAATCATGTTGCAGTTTCACGTTATTATAAAATCGTTTTTCGTTTCTTTCATTTTTATTTCTGCTTTTTTTTTCACTTCATATAATTTTCTTTCATTATCTCTTCTCAGACATCGTTATATTGCAAGACAGCTGGCGTGTTTTGACAGGTATACAATAATGTAGTCGTACACACAGACAGAAATATTCATAAATATACAGCCACCATTGACACCATTGTTCATAATTATGTAGAGCCATGAACGAAAATTAAAAAATCTGAAAAAAAAAAACAAATTTAACTAGTTAAATTTAACATATTGCGAAAATAATTTTGATCGAATAATTTCATGACAAACAAGATGTGACGAAAAAAAAAAGAAATAAAAAATAAATGTGTCACTGAAAAATAAATATATAAATATAGATACGTGTATGTACGTTATCACAGATAACCTCAGAGCATTGTGACGTGTTTTCATTATTTTTCTTATTTTTTTCTTTTCATTCGTTTTTTTTATTCTTGATACATTTTTAGTTTTTGATCTTTCCGGCCTACATTAGTAAACATATATTCCTCGCCCAATATAGTCCTATCTCTTCATTAATTTTTTTTTCTTCCTTTCGCGCGCTGACATATGTATATATCTTATTACAGTGTTGTTTGACAGTGCCGATCTGTCTGATGTGCGCACTCATCTAATTTTCTTATCGTGTTTGTGCTGTAAAACGGAGGCAAATGTGACTTAAATAGGAAGCGAGAGGAAGGGAAAAAGTGAGAGCGAATGAATAAAAGTTTAATATACATATGGATGTGTGTTGAATAAAAGAATTTCACGCCAAAAGGAAAACATTAATTAAATAGTCTGGTGCGCGAGTGCATCACGAGCGGGTTGGATTTCTTACGAGCGACGGAGCATAGATACGCCTCGTATTTATATGCTCCGCTAATTGTCTTTAATGATAATAATCTTGAATTACAATTGTTCGCGAGTTCGCACTAGGGGTACAAATATATATACATATATATAAATAGATATTTATTCACTGGGGGAGGACGCGCGAGAAGGGGTTGGTGTGCGCGCGGCGCCGGCTCATATCAATTCGAGTCACGGCGGAAATTAAAACGAATTCCACGAAGTGCTTCTTTGATATATGGATGGGTTTGTTTATTTGTGTGAGTTCATATCATCGCTACAATGTAATAGAGGATGATTTGGTTCATGCGTGTCTATCTGTGTGCGATTATACAATTCAATATTATTTGATGTGGTCGAATCGATTTTGTTTTATCTACTAATTAGACTTTTTTTGTGAAGAAAAAATGTGATTTATTGATAGAATTTCATCGTCTAGATGTGGATTTGAATTAAATTATGAAGTTGTAAATTTTATGTTTCTAATGTGAATTCATTATTTCTGATTCGTGTTGATTTGAATGTTAATTGTATGGAAGTGAACTCTCGAACAGGAAAAAAATTTTGTAGAATTTATAAAATGTTCGAATGATAAATTTTTTTGGTTTATTTCAGTCACTTTGTCGAATTGGAATTTTCATAGGCTTACGAGGGTTGAGTATGAGACAAGGGATGAATCCAGATATTTTCAAACAGTTTGATAAATTGGTAGACTTAAATTTTAAATTCACAGTGAAATGATTAATAATGAATTGATTAACACCACAATGACAATGTGATATCAATTTCCACTTTTCTTTAGACAATGTCGACAACATAAAAATGTTTATTAATGTTATTATTTATCACATTGCTATATAATAGTTCGAGCTACACATTCACACAAGAATTATCATTAATTAGTCCTGCATGGATAACAACCATCGTTATAAAATATAAAATATATGTTCATACATATTCACAATCAAAATCATTGACAGCCAATATATGTATTAATAAACACATATAAATAAAAATTTAAATAATAACTATGCAAATCATTTTCTCGATGGGCTTTGATTGAATATTAAGCATTGACTACTGTTAATAATAATTAAACTTTATTAAAATTCTGGCGCAATCACATTTCAATGCATATCTACAAATACATATTCACAAATGTTTTGTGTATGCGCACATAAACTCCTCGGAATTTAATTGCGACATGAAGAATTTAATTGCTGGAAATATCTGCGTCTGGAAATAAGAAGAAAGGAAAAAATCATTTGAAAAAAAAAAGTGAAGAAAAATGATTAATTCATGATAAACGACAACCGTTGCGTCGATTGAATATTAATCACCTCAACTATACATCAAAATTTTAATTAGATATCCATGCGTATGTATAAACACACATATTAAAATATAATTATAACTTCCTAATTAGTAGAAAAATAATCCTAAGAGAAAGATGTGAACAAACAAGGTACGAAAATAAGAATGAAATATTTATCTATGTTGAGGGAGAATTAATTATAACTGCGTTGGATAAACACTTAAAAATAATTCATTCACTCTATACATAAGCACATTCGATAATTGTTCTCGCTATGGTTTTATTTGTGGATAAAAAGTCAATTCTCTGATGCCAGCTGATGTGCACGCGATTCATCACGTCAAGTGAAAAAGTAAAGGTATAAATATCGGTGGAAAGAAAAAAAGTCAAATGAAATAAAAACGAATGCAAGGAACAGTTTTTCTTTCTCCTCACCATTTTTTTCACTTTTTAAAAATGTGTACACGAAGAGAATATGAAGTGAATGGATCGATATCGACCTTTACCTTCGTAAACGAATGATCCGAATCTGATCGTATACATTCGCTCTCATTTAAAACAATCGGTCCCGCACCAGGTTGCTCCTAGGGCTGACTTGAGCGTCGCGCACACGCAACACAGATAATATTCTTTGGGAAATGACACGCCAGGGGGTAACAACCCATGGTTGGTAATTGGGCTACCCGAGTCACGGCACGCAATTTCTTTTTAACCACCCTTAGTTCGTCCCCATATTCAGATATCTGCATACATTGGTATAGGCTACATGTGAACCATTATTCATCCATAACGTAGATTAACTCGTATTTGTAACGTGACACTTTCAATGTACAGTGCTGTGGTGGGTGTTTATTGATGTGTCAATTGTGTACCAAATGTTAATTAATTTTTTTTTATTGTTATCTGATGTAGAATGTCAACAGTTTTCTGTGAAGGTATTTCTTGAATGTGATCAATTGTGTGTTTGTTTATTTATCCTCATGGTGAATGAAATTTTTTCTTCATGCAGTTTTGTGCAGTGTTTCTCCTCTCTTTTGGATTCATGAATAAGGTCGTGGAGCGATTGACTGTTTGTTTTTGGATTTTATGGTGATATCTTTGCTTTGAGGTTAGAAAGTTTAATTAAAATTTTTGGTGTTGGGTCACTCTCGTGATACGGATGTAAATTGATTGCTAATTATTTCACTCATTAAATTTCCGTGGTGAATTCGTTGTGTTGTGCAATGCCAAATTGTAAAATATTGAAAATCACAATCAACAGTTTGAAGTTACAGAATGGAAAGTATCATAAAATAATAATGAATCCATCAAACTTTTCATCCAAATTTCTCTCAACCTCATTTCTTCAAACTAAAAATGTAGAAACGAAAGTTCAACACGAGAATTGGGCTCCTGCCTTATTCAAATGAAACGAGAACAAAAAAAAAATAAATTTTCTCAAACAATTTTCCATATTTTTCAGAGATAAATGCGAGAACATATTCGATATCACATCAAATATGATAAAAAAATTATTATTTGACTTTGTATTCAATAAAAATAAATAATTGAGAAAGAAAAAAAATCATTTTTCAACATGAGTGAGATATCGAGTGAGATAAAAATATGTTCAGAGCCACGCGCATTATACACAGTGCTTCTGAACTGAAAATTCTTTCGGTGCGGGATAACAGCCGCTCAATTTTACGCACGAAAAATGTATAAAAGGCTCAAGCCCAGAGGCCACTTCATATACATATATCTATATATTATACATATGTATATAATACAAGTATATATATACCAATAACTTCCCCTGGGCATCGCGAGACGCCAGCGATGTTCAAGTCTCGTGGATCGCACGCCATATATACCGTAGGGTATTAATGTATAATTAACTGGTTGGCTTGTGTAGATGGAATCTCATGCAAAAAAAAATATAAATAATAAAAACTCTGCTCCTTATCGTTCAATTCACAAAACTTCACTGAGAAAAAAAAAGGAGAAAAATTGATGTAACAAGTTGTTATATTCATATGTTGAATCGATTATTAATCCACGTAAATTGAATTAATCCAATTCTGTTAATGAATAAACACTATTTTCCATATTTTCATTTCATGAATGAACGTGTAATGAATTTAATAAATAATATTTATCAACATATGGGAGTTCCGAATTTTTGTTGTGGAAAATGTGAAGAGAAAATTTTCATTTTTTTAATTCTCCATCTTCTTTCAGTCAATTGATTTGTGGAATATTTTTTCGTTGTTTATTCATCATTGGAGGAATTCGGGGATAAATGAAGGGATATTGAGTGGAAGTGACCGATATTTATGAGCAGTAAATAATCATTATGTGACACCTATGTGTCCCGGATTTTTTAACAGTGTTCACAAATAAGCGGTAAGAAAATTGTTGGCATGTTATTTCGTGGTTGGATGTATTTTTTATGTACAATATGTGCACAATGTGTAAACACTCAACCGCTTAGCATGTCGTTAAGATGAAACTGGGTGACACTCGATAATTTGTCTCTCATCTTATCCTATCAACATCCTTGAGTTTGTCATCAAGATTTATCCGGACAAACGAATGAGATTTTTCTGCTAACAGATAAATATTCAACTATCAAATATTCATAAATAATTCATCACACTAGTTACAATATTTACAATAATTAAGAATAACATTGTCGCTGAACTGAATGGAGGTGAATTTAATTCTTCACAAAGGTGCAAATTTCGAGACGACAATCTCTGAATTTTCACTTTGTGTTAATAAAGTTGTGCACAATCATAATAAACAAATGAATATTTCATGCATAATTAATCCCCTAGAGACAACAAGATGAAATGCAAAATGAAAGATCAGAAAAAAACGAGATGAGAATCAACAAATATTCGTAAAAAAAAAACTTTAAAAAGCATTGAAATCTTTATTGTCATTTTCAATTTCCAATCTTTCATCGATTTCAATTTTTATGCATAACGTTAGAGGTCAAATAGAGGATAAATATTGCAATGAGATTATATATATATGACGTATATGCGAAGTTATGTACTTGAAAGAGAAGCAGAGGTGGAAGTAGCTGGCGGCAGTCTCTCATTACGCGAGATATTTAATTCAAACTCGTCCGACGGGGCCCCGCGCGCGTTCGCTCGAGTTGACGAGCAACCATAGAGAGTAGGGGGGTCGGTAGCATGAATTCACGTTGCAGTTTGTATGTACAGTATATATATAGATGTATGAGGGGTATTGGAGGCTCGGAGACGGGGTTGAACCGGGCGTCAGAAGGATTGATGGTGTCTAGATGCAAATGTAGTAAGTCGAGCACGCAAGGCAACGTATATAACCCACCTACTGACGCCTTATGCCAGTTAACGCCTTACAGCTTAATAATCCCTTTCTATATAATATCCAAATTCTCTTTAGGTCTATTACTTATGTTTATGAATTTATTTGTATGTGTAAGTAGATACAGAAATATGAATTTATATCAATTTCATTTTTTAATTAAGTTCTCATTATTAACTCATGGTGTTTTTTTGGGAACAATTGTGAGACTCAAGGAAATTATCAAACAAAAGGCTTAATAAGTTTAGTTGGTAGAATTTGTCGTGGAATATTTTGGGTTTTATTGAAAAATTCTCACATGTTTGGATGTTTTGGTGATGTGTGTGTGAGAGTTGTTGATGGTCATCGTGAATTTTATTGAGGGTTTTCATTGGTAGGTGTTGCAAATGTTGTAGAGGGGTTTCAGTATTTTCTTTTTCCGTTGTAAAATTGAAGATGATGTTAATTATGATTTATTAAAATGATGAAAAGAGGAGCGTTGTATTATTTAAGTGAGATATGAATTGAATGTCTGAATAGTAAAATTCGCTTTGTTTCTCATGCTGAAATTATCAATCATGTTTCTTGCATTGTGATGTCAGTAAAATTTACGATGCTTTTCAAGAAAGAAGTTCAATTTATTCCAGATCAAAAAGACACGCAATAATTCAGCACATTACTGTAACAATGAACAATTGAATCGTCATATTCTCAATTCGAGACCAATTTCAACATTTGCAACGAAACAACATGAAAAAATAAAATCCTCCATCGAGAATTTCATTCTACAAATAATCGTGTTGCAAGAAAAGTTCAGACTCTTCATCAATTGAAAATTTTGAGACAATTCACATCCAGAAAATGATTTCCTTCTATCCTAATTCATTTCTAATCATCAGCTGAATAAATTCGATCACATCGTTGATGAAGCATCGTGTTCACCATGAACTAAAAACAATGATTGATCAAAATATTCTCATAAAATCGTTTTCTTTCCACAACTTCTTGTTCTACAAGAAAAAATGAAGAATGACCTGAATATTTCAAACCTCCACTTACATTTCATTGCTTCTCTTCCGACAAACTTAATTACCTGTCAAAGTAGTTATCCAATTTCATTTTGATCTGGAAATTGCAGCACCAAATTCAATTAACATATATTTGTGATTACCACTATGGACAATTCCAACACAACTGAACTCACCCAATCACGTTGCCAATATAGTTACATCAGATTACGTTACAATTCCGATATATTTCGCTATTAATTTCTTCATGTAACAATTCAACAGTTAAAAATTGCTTCGTGCTATGCAGTAATTTATTTAATACAACTCACTTCTTCCTTCTTGTCATTCTATCATTTCTTAATATAAATTGAAATTTATTCAACTTATTATCAGGATGCAGAAATGAAATAAAAATGACTGTAGCAAAAAGGTCAGGGACTTGGCACACATAAACATACACAGTGAGCATTCACTAATGCGCATTGAGTGTAATTGTAATAATTGATCGTGAAATTTATTATCCCTTGTGGGCGTGCGACAGTGAACACACACAAAACCTGAGAATTTCTCTGTTCTTCACACATATCTATGTGTATGTCTACATGTAGATGAATTTTGTGCGGCTTAGTGGTCTTGTTGAAACAAACGGAGCAATGTGCAAAGACCGAGTGAGAGTGTGTGTGTTTCCCTTGAGACCTTGGCGATGTCGTTTCATTGCTAATGACTTTGTTGGCTTGCGCTTAACAAGACTACCCTCTAAATGCAGAAACGACACTCTTGCTGATGGCGCTTACAATGTCTCTGGGTAAATCAGTGATTACACTACGTCGCTATAGAATGTACAAGAAAAGCTCACTGTACTGAACCACGAAATACGGTGGCTTATCTCCAGCTTTTACTTGGTGTGCCAAGTTAGTTTACGAAGCTTTTTGCTCAATTGAGACCTTGTGAATTGTCAAATCATAATTCTTCTTTTTTTACACTCTCATTTGCTCGCTTTTTTTTAAAACCAGGGAAACAGTTGTATTAAATCAAACGGATAACATTTTTTAAGTGTAACTTTTTGTTTATTTTCTTGTTGTATTTGGAATAGTCAAATCAGATTTTATCAATGGATGAAGAGGATTCTGAGCAGAATTTTGAAAACAGCAAGTGCAACTTTTATTGCAAGTGGAAAAATAAATCCGAAGAATATTGAGAATATTTTTCGTTGCAGTGAATACACTTTCACAATATTCTGTTTTATATCTTTGGTAGAATCAAAAGTATTTGCTTCTTTTGTTCCAAACAACAAAATTACACTTTCTCTTTTATTCAACTAACAAAAATTATTATTGGATAATAAAACATCGAATACAAAGTCACAAATCATGTGAGATTTATTTCTTTTATTGTTAAAACTACTTCAATTAATTCATGACATGTATGAAGTTATCATCAAGTAAGAGGTGTATGAAAAATGTGCAACATTTTGCAGAACAATTGTTTCAATTATTCGTGAAAAATATCACGAGTGAACGTGCACTCGTAAGCATAATAAATATAAGCGATATAATTAATTAGAATACTCTATCATAATGTTAATAACACACGTACAATCATGAAGTCGAGTGATCATCGCGTAATCGCGCGAATGTTTTATATTCACATACATTCATATAAATATATTTAAGCGCGTATAAGTGTTTTTTTCTATTCACCTTTTTTCCTATATTATTCTTATTATTTTGTTCATGTATGATCGCAAGCCAACAACAAAACGCGATGTGATACATCGCGTGTGCACGCGACACTCTCACTCTCATGTTCTCATTTGCAAACGCACATACTCACATACTATAAAGTTCGATGTGCTTTTTTTTTCAACACTCTCTTTCACTCACCCTCACACGCTCAACTCCGACTATTTCCATCTATATTCACAGTTCACATATTTTTTTATTCCATTAATGTGATTCATATCCACATAATTAAATTCATTCAATTTCCCAATTTCCTCTGAATTTTTTCCACATTTTATTTCCAATTTTTCTTCATTTCAGGTCCATACTCATTCATCAACTCATAAATATTTACGTGTACAATTATTTGAATAAACATTCAGGGATACAAACACAATTTTTGTTGATCATAAATTTTTTCAGTTTTTATTATTTGTTGACATGAAGAAAAGCGAATTTGCGTGTAAATTATATAATTTTATAAATTTGTTCGATATCATTAAATAATTTTGTTTTATGTGAGATTTTATTGCTACATGACATATATCTTTGTATAGATATATAGTGAAGAAAAAGAAATCGAAGATTGCCATGAGCGATTTTCTACCCACGAGACGTGATCCTTCAAGCTGCCACTGTGCGCCTGGTACCGGGTCTCATTCCGTATTATGGATTATCAATAATGAGAGCCTCGATCGATATCCATCGAGGTGATGCCGCTCTCGCGGTTAATGTTCATTATATATATATATATATTCAACAAGCATCCTGACAATCTGTCGCAGTATACGAATAAATCGCGCCTAATTATGAAGATTAATCCAATGAACAGACATTTTTCATTGTCATTAACGCCGCGGGAGAATGCGACGATGAGGAGCAGTTGAAGTACACACAAACTCGTAATTATATACGAGAAAAAGGAATTTTTTCATCACTATAAATATATATATATATGAACGCATTTACACACATTTACACACGTTTATTCTCATTTATACCCAGAAAGACGTGAATAGATGATCATTGAATGAATTTTAAAAAGCATGTGATTATCCATTTTGAATTTTATGGAGGAATAAAAGTTTTTTAAGTAGATGCAATTGGTAATGAAGATGAATGAACGTATGAAGTTGACTTTCCCGTAGAGGAAGATGAGAAAAAGTAAAGTAGGAATTCCAATTGAAAACTGGAATGAGAATATTTTTGTTGAATTAGTTGCCGGGATGTAAAATTCATCTTGGATTAGATTTTTTCGAATTATCTCTGTAGTTTATTGAAAGGTAAGATTAATAATTGTCATACCCTGTTACTGAAAAAGAGAATTGACAAACTCATCAATCAGTTCTATATCATCAATTTTAATTCTCCGCACATTAAACCGTCATTCTTTCCAATTTATTTCAAATCAATTCGCCACTATCATGAACATAAGTTTGCGAATATAATAAATAAAATTACGATCCCATATCACTTCGCATAATCTCGCCGATATCTACATTTTATATATAAAGGACACTTCAACCCCAATTTCTCTACAGTTCTTCCATTTTCTTCTTCGCTCCCCCTCATTCCATTTTTTTTTCCTTTGTTGTAGATATTTATTTTTCTTTTTCGCGAAGGCAGTAGGGTGAACATGAAGAAGGGAGTGGAAAACGAAGAGGGGAGTGGAGATAAGTTTATATGTGCGATCGTGGGGTCAATCATAATTCTCGATCTTTTATTCAATTCTCTCTGCTCGATATTAGCATACATACGAGAGCAAAACAATTCGTGTGCGTTGCAAAAAGATTCTTCGATATTGATAACGTTCAGAATTTTTGTATGGATATGCGCGCGTTGTGTACGAGATTGTCCTAATAAAATCATGAAATTTCATGTTTATTCAATATCGTTTAATGATATATAAATGGAAATAAAAAGAAGGAAGGAAGAAACGGGAGTGTATAGTGACAAAGACACAGATTGACTCGAACAGAATTACATTCATTCTTTTATTTATGCGTATTATTCTTATCTACAATACAGGGTCAAGATCGTGTGTGTCTGCACAAATATCACCCAGAGAAAATGTATTTTATTATGGCCAACTTGATTTACATAAATTTATTCAATATGAAAATTATTCTATTTTCATGATTATTAATAAGACAAATCACTATAACATAAATATTTGAATAATCATTATTGATGCATATCTTTCTCTTTATTAATTTTATTTTAGTTTATTCATTTATTTTATCTATTTTAGGATGCGACGCAGAATCTGATGAGGGTGGAAGTAAAAGGCGGAGAAGCAGGACGAATTTCAATAGTTGGCAATTGGAAGAACTTGAACGTGCTTTCATGTCCAGCCACTATCCTGATGTATTTATGCGTGAAGCGCTGGCTGTGAGATTGGAATTGAAGGAGAGCCGCGTAGCTGTAAGTTTGGTGTTGTATTTTACCTAAACGTTGAGGTGGTCTGAACTCTCTCTTAAAAATTAGTCTGAAATTTATCGTGATGTTCAATATTTTCCAAAGTTGACCGATTGATCACCCTAAATAATCCCTTCCCGCCAGCTTTCTTAAAATTTTCTTAAAATCATCTAAACTGGCAATGTTTCAACGATATTTAACTAACCATCTTTTAGTAATGACAATTAGAAAAAAAAACTAACCAAGCAGAAAAGCCAAATTTTCTTTCTTTACCCAGAGAAAGAGGGTGCACATCATTTATTCTCCATATAATCCCTAAATACAACCTACGACAGAAAAAATTAGAATGAAAAAATCATTAAGCCACATTCAAAATTCATTTTTTTCCCATTAACAACATATACTCATACACTTGACAGTTTATTTTGACACCAAAATGATTAAGTGATCATTGACATTAATTTCATGCTGTCATTCTATCGCTGATATGAAGGAACAAAAAACGAATGAATAGAGATTGGTTGAGATAGTAAGAGTGATTTTAATATAGAGAGAGTTTAGAACTCGAGGGTTCACCTCGGAAGGCTGCAAACTATAGACATCATGATATGAACAGACGGGGGTTGCGATGGTATAGCTCTCGGCTTCTGACCGGCTTCGACCCTTGCCCTCTTTTCCCCCTCACTCTTATACTCTCTTGCTCTTTTACTCTCGTCCATTTTCTCTCGGGGGTAGTTGGTCCATCTGTTCCAAGTGGCCAGTGCGGTTATATACTTGTGGAAAAAAAAGGTACCAAATAGATGTTGAAGGGTGTTCAACTGGAAAAGCTTCACCAATATATACTGAATTCGATACTACAACACGATAATAATCGCACATATATATTATTCCACCACACACAAATATATATCGAATAAATTCGATAAAGTTTACCCCCCTCAAGTGTGCAGTTTTTCAGTATCAACCATCACTTTATTCGATACATATTACACTACAAAATATAGATATTACACAATCTTGATATAATATACAACAAAATGGCTCTGTAAAGTTTCGTAACAATTTACTAATACTTAAACATAGACATTTTATATTCCATTTAATATGTATCATCTTGTAGATAGGCACATACAACATTTCCTCTATCATACAATCACAACAGACACGATGCATGAAATGACTGCATAAAAACTCTACACTTTAACATATTACATATAAAATAATAAGAAAAAAAATAATGGAACAATATAAAAATTTAGTTACAATGTGCATAAACAAAAGAATAATAAAAAATATACAAAAATTCCGACATTTCTGATTGCTCGCGATTTGTAACGTGACGTGATTACACCCTCGTAAATCCGTAAATGTTGTTTGGTGAGACAAAGAGGAGATGAAAGGGCGACCCTCAATTTCACGGCCGGTCGGGCGAGGTTTCATGCGCGCGTAGCTTACAACACTAACGCACTTCTCTTCTACTCTCTCGCTCTCACTCTTCATATATATAAATTTTCTTGTATTCTCTCTCGGTGTGTCCTTCAACAGGAATGTGCGCGCATGCGATGTCGCGTTGTGTGTTTGTGTCGTATCGTGAACGTCCATGTGCCGCTGGGTATTTATATTTATGTGGTTAGATATGTCCGTCTATGGGAGTTTCGCATGCGCTACATAACTATATACCACACCCTCAGCACATGGTCCACGCAGATAATGCGTTGGAGAGAAAGGACAGCAGCGCACATATTGGACAGACTGTAAAAGGGTCTATGAAGGAAATAAGAGATGGTGTGTTGGTGTCTGGGAGATTTTAACAACGTGATCGTATGTGTCACATCATTACAATGACATCAATACTGTGTTCATTCATTCAGCTTCTGGTTTTCATTTCCTTATCTTGCTATTAACATTTGGAATTATTCACAGATTAGATATGATCAACATGTGGACAGATGTGATGAAGGACAGTTGAGATATTTAGATAGTTCCAAGTCGTTTAATGTTTACACAATCTTCTGATTCATTTTTGATTGATTGGTGATGTGGGGGACATTTCGATGGTGATGTGGGAGACATTTTGAATTGTAACATGAAATGTGGAATGATAGATATTTATCTTGTTGTTGGAATAAAAGATACTTTCAATCAAATTCACAGTTAGGCAGTCACGAAAATGAAAATATAAAGACAATTGAAATGTTGCGTTTTCGAAGTGACGTTGGTTGATTATTCAACGTATGAAATAGTGAGAAAGGGGTGTATCGATCGTTGACTTCGCGTGAGACCTGCGCTGCTTACTGGCCAATGCTCTACCCAAGTTTTTATATACACACAGATATATATCACAGCTCTATCGTTTTCTATACTCACATTGCCAACTAATGTCTTCATTTCTTCCTTCTCCCAAGCTATTTTACCCTCACACGCCTCATTGTATGTCTTCTTTCCCTTCAGGCACTGACACTTTTACACCCACGCAAGTTGAGCACTTTCATGCACACATTGTTGATATGTGTACACTGCTACTTGAATTGCTACTGCACGGATATCATTTTTCTATCCTGGATCTTGGCATTCTTGAATTTTTTCCGACTGATCATATTTCTCGCTATCCATTTTGTTCTTCTCTGAAGGTCTTTATCATGAAATGAATTTGGTTTTTTTGGTTATGTTGAAGGTATGGTTCCAAAATCGAAGGGCAAAGTGGAGGAAGAAAGAACACACGAAAAAAGGTCCTGGTAGGCCGGCGCATAATGCGCATCCACAAAGTTGCAGTGGCGAACCAATTCCACCTGAAGAATTGAGGCGGAAAGAACGTGAGAGGCGGCAGAAGAAGCTTCTAAAGACGTTGGAGAGACAGCAACGAAAGCTTGCAGCAAAGGTTGGTATCAAGAATTATTTTGAAAAAATGTGAAGAACGAAAATGATTTTGCATCCTTCGTGATCAATTTTGTCATTATGAATTTTCCGCTCTTTTGTCTTTATTTTTCGAGATCAATTTTTTGTCCATGTAACGGAAGTGCTCCTAAAGAATTTTCTCAACTTGAACTCCCTTTTTCTTCTTTTCTCTCCACCAAACTCATTTCCCAACTTGAATTTTCATCTTCAGTAGATGCCAAAAAAAAGATGAAGCAAGAAAAAAACGCGCACGAAAATTACTGTGAACTTTTTTCTCACCAAAAGTTTTTCTCTCATGAATACCCACAGGGCATTACGGTGGATCTGTCGACATTGAGAGCTGAATGGGAGTCAAGGAGCGCTGGTGGTAGCAGTGGAACAACACTGAATGGTCATTTGAGTGGTTCGTTTGGGCAGTTGGGATGTTTAAATGATGGCAGCAGCGTTTCTGGTTCGGGTAATGATGCCAATGAGGAAATCGATGTTGTTGGTGGATTGGATTCGTGCAGTGAGAGCGGAAGTGAACGAATGGACTCAGCAGCGGATGGTTCAATTGATGGAGAAAGTTATCCACGACATAGTAGTGATCACCATGAATTACCTGGGAGGACATCGCACACACCAAATGAACATCAAACATCGAATGGTCATGTAAATTTTAATTTGGATTTGAATCATCAACAAGGGATCCACCATTGGGGTTTGAGTCTCCTTGAACGACGACGTGAACTTGTCAATTTAACAAATAATGTCGTACGTCGTTCTAGTGAAAGTTCCCGTCGTCTTGGACGTCATGATGATGAAGTTCAAAGTGGTAGCATTGATTTGTCGGTGAAAGGTCGCGAAGAAAGGCGACGATTAAATCCATTTTCTATTGACAGTTTATTAGGAAATAATACACGATCTAGTACACCAAGAAGTGATCAAAATCGTCCATCAACACCATCAACCCTGTCTAATGGTAGACAATCCAGTTCACCAACGTCACCAATATCTGTGCCCACATCGCCATCCACGACGTAGTCTTTAATTGAAAACTTAGCAACACAGAAAATAAAAAGAAAAAAATTAATAGTTAAAAAGAATGGAGACTGAATTCATACAAGAAAATAATAAAACAATTGAAATTATAATTAATAAAATAACTGATCGATGTCCTATAAATCTTTTTTTATGGTTGAATTAAAATAGAGAATTTTTATCATCGATCTAAACATATCTTTGTTGTGCATCGATCAAATAATCCGACGATGTCAGTGTGCAATAAAAAAGTGAGTGAATGAAAGTTGAGTCAAGACATTTCTGATCCTATGAATAATGGTGAAAAAAGAAAACCAGTGAACATGAAAATGGACAGAAATGAGATAAAGAAAAAGAAATCTGAATTGATGAATGAATGAATGGAAGTGACCGGAACCTTGACTGTTTCAGATTGCGATTGTATTTAATGTAAATAGCAGTTTAATTTAATTTCTATTATGGTAAACATGCGTATATAACGCATTAAATTGATTATACGCAAGATATTAATTTAAAGCAATAGAAGTTGAAGTAAAATCAAGAGTGGGAGTTTACTGTTTATTCGTCTGACACCACGATCTTATGTAAATACAGATGAGAATGGTAAACTGGTAACAATAATAAAAGATACAAAGTAAAACTGTTATTCGAACACGAAAAAAAAAACAAAGAACACCAATAAAAACCAAAATAAACTGTTGAATATTACAATGAAATCTTGAACGTGATGAATTAATTGAATTGAACAAGAAAAAAACGAATTGCTCGAAAATAACGAGTCACGACTTCAGATGTAATTTCAATTCTTTCAGAACATTCCCAGACTAAAAAGTGAAACAAAGATGCCATAACAAATAATCTCATCCGTACACACACACACACACACACACACACACACACACACACACACACACACAC
>JABMBR010010308.1:0-101133 GCA_018881525.1 Meteorus sp. PSUC_FEM 10030008
ATATTTTATAATTAAGTTTTGATAATGTTTTTGACTGCTACTTGTATATTATTTACAACAATATGTTATGTCAATTTTTTGAACAGAGGGAATGTCAATGAGAGTTGAACAACAATATGTCAATGATAAATAAAACCGATTTTGAAATCATATTGCAGTTTTCTTTCATTTTTCATCAGAATTATAAACTGTTTTTCAAATGCAGTTGCTACACAAAAAATGTGAGTATTTGTTTTCATCTCTATCTTTAACAAAGTGCTATACACTTCGTCAATTCATTGTTTGTACTGATTATATTGAGCACAGTTGCCGCGATATCCATTCGTGAAGGGAACGCCATGACACTTCGATGTTACACTATCGCCATCTATCTAAACAATTAATTCCACGACTCCAACATTTATTTGGCCGGCACAATGTGCGCACATAAACGAATAACGTAGAGTCACTTTGACAGTGTGTTTATACTGCCCTCAAATTATATTAAACATACCTATTGAAGTTATTCATGATTATTCTATTGCAGATCACAAAAAGTTGTGAATAATTTATTGCACGACAAAATTCATTCATTAACAACAACGGTATGAAGAGACCTTTGGAAGATTCAGTCAATAATGAACACGCCAACACAAATCCAATAGTTTTCTTAGACATTGCATTGGATGATGAAAAAGGTAACACAGAACTGGTAGGCATGTTGTTGATTTGGTTTGTGATAATTCATAATATAATAATTGTTCCATTACAGTGGGCCGGATCATTATTGAATTATTTAAAAATGTAGTTCCACGTACAGCTGAAAATTTTCGTGCATTATGCACAGGTGAAAAAGGCATTGGAGCGAGGGGTAAAAAATTACACTACAAGGGATCGATTTTTCATAAACGTGAGGATTTGATCATTTTCGTAGAATAAAATATTAATAAGATATGTATTCATATCATTGAGATGATTCGGGGTACTTAACTACAGAAAATTGAATAATTGTTGCAATTTCGAAATTCATGTTGGTAGTTGTACCACAGTTAATGATCCAAGGAGGTGACATTATCAATTTTGATGGAAGCAGTGGCGAAAGTATATATGGCAACTATTTCGATGATGAAAGCTTCGAAATTAGTCATTCTGCGAAGGGTTATCTGAGTGCAGTCAATGAGGGAAAGCCGAATACAAACAGTTCGCAATTCATCATAACCACCGATGCAGGTACACATTTAGACAACACAAATGTTGTATTTGGGAAAGTGATAAGAGGTCTAGGTGTCGTGGATGAAATCGCTGAGAAATGTCCAACCCTGAAAGATAAGCCACTGCAAGTAAATATATTTTTTAATCGGGAGTTAAAGTGATTTTTCGATCTATCAGATCCAACATTTGTCAATATTTTTTCAGATAATCAAAATTGTTGAGTGCGGAGAACTAAAACAAAATGAAGATTGGGGACTCATTGACAGTGATGGAACTCTGGATTCTTTTCCTGCATGGCCAGAAGATTGGCAGTATGCTATTGATACAGATAAATTACAAATAGATGTGAGTGGATATACGATAACAAAATTTTTGGTAAATGTTTTGTGACCATAAATATCTTTGCAGCATAGGCATGTCAGAGACGTCATTGATAAAATTAAACAATCGGGAAATCATCATTATGGACAGAAAAATTATCTACAAGCTGAGAGAAAGTATTCAAAAGCGCTACGATATTATGACTGGGCTATTGAATCATTAGAGACATCTGAAGAGATGAATGCACAATTGACTAATCTACGAATTTCTATTTTATTGAATCAATCTGCAGTTTATTTGAGGAGACAGAAATTCAGAGATGCATTAAATTTATGTGATACGGTAAGTCCGTTACTACCAGAGTCATAATCAAATAATTTAGCATCAAGAGATTTTATATCCATTGCTAATGTAATTTTGTGTGTTCCAGGTATTAACAATTAGTGAAAATAATAACAAGGCTCTATTCCGCCGTAGTCAAGCGCACGTTGGTTTGAACGACTATGATGTGGGATTAGCAGGGCTGAAGGAGTTGTATATTTCCAATCCTAATAATATTGAAGTATTGCGAGAAATAGAGAGAGTAGAAAAAATTATGAGAGATTATTTAATAACTGAGAAGCGTACTTACCAACGAATGTTCCAATAATTTAATCATGATGAATATTTTTCAAAGAGGCATCATTGATCAGGAAGAATTGGAATAATTCTCAGGATCTTAATTAATTTCCACCGTTGATTCAACTACACTAATGATAGAATCATTTTTTATATGACTATACCATATACGCTACGTTTATTGAAGATCTATTCTAAATATAATAATTTTGAATTCCAAGATTTTATACACTCGATATTTATGAAAAATGTACTTCGTGAATGATTATTTCATTACGAAAATGGCGAATGAAACAGAAATAATTTAATGAGAAATTGAACACGCATTGTCATTTTTAAAATAATTCATGTATTTTCATATTTTTCGATGGATAGCGGTTAATACTTGAACTTCTTGGACAAGGGGAATGAACATTATCTATTGTGAAACTCCATCAAATTTATATGGCTGTAAAATTCACAGAGAGAGTCGTAACGCGCAAGTTTACAAAAACTTAATGCTGTCATTCTTCTAATTTCGTTTAAATTCACTCTTGTCCATATTCAGCTGCAATTGCTGACTAACTTCTTTTGTGAACTTTTGTTCACAGCAATTCAATCCCAATTGAGCCCATCGAAGCCCATGACTTCAAAAGTACATGACATTGGAAAGGTAGATGCGTGTTGCACACATATATTAATTAAACGAGAAAATTTGACTGAGCACAAGTACTTTTCCCTTCGTCATCGATACATACGAACAAATAATCAATAAATTATGATTAATACTGGTACACAAATATCAATATTTCAGTTTGAGCATATACACATTCGCGTGATTGGAAATGAAAGGTGAAAGCTTGTGTTACATGTATATAAACCATTAACATTTAACTTTTACTAAGTGGGAGAACGAATTGTGATGGCAATTCAGATTACCACTTATGAACTATTAATTAATTGCATTCAAGCGGCGCACTGCCAACGAGATAACAATACTACAACCTAAAAATAATCGTAGCTGCTGAACTATACAAACTACATTGACTAGAAACTAAGTTCAAAGGTTATCTCAATCGTTGTTACTAGCATCTAGTACACCTAAAGTATTTGTTCTTATTCCTCCCTATCGACTTTTTTCGCAAACGACTCGACAGCAGACGGATGTTGCGATTTTTTTTCCATCAAGAAATCAATCGCGTTCCTATTGATGACTTGGTTGAAATATAGGTTATTAAATCAGATCAGTATTCGTAATACTCTTATGTACCACTAATAATGCTGAGCAAATTGACGATGAGGCGATTTTTTTCAATTTTCACATCCAATGTGTCCCAATTAAATATAGCCTTATTACTAGATAGCCTGGATATCTTTATTTGTGTATTGGCAGCTTCTTTCTTCACTTCTAGATGCGAATTTTTCGCGATTCACCTTTGTAACGAATGTCTATGTATAAAAAAAAATCTTAATCGTTGAAAGTATCTTTGGTATTTTATGAACTATATCACTTCTCGCATATTTCTTATATACAACGTAATCGTCATGGACAAAGCTATCATGGCAAAATGAACTTCGCAAGAAAAGCCTATATCATTCAGACATGAAATTTTTTTGGGTCCGATTACTCAGTGAGCTCTTGAATATCAGTGATCTCATTAACTTCTTCATTTTCGCTACCAGTAACACTCGCACGGCCACTCTCATTCTCAATGAAATCATTCAATTCTTTGCAAATTGTCTCTTCGCACACGTCACTTCTCTCAATAACTTTTTCTAATTCTTCACCATCCATATCTTTAAATTCATCTTCAACGATTTCTTCACAACTTTTAAACATTTCGGGATTCTCTGCTAATATTACAAGTTCTGGATTTGAGTTTGAGTTGAGGATATCCGTATTGATTTCATCATCAGTAGTATCCGTTGATTGCGAAATTTTCTTCACTCCTCCATCAACATAATTATTGGCGTAACTTTTACTTTCGGTATCTTCATGAATGGTATGAATTGACAACGATTGTGGACGATTTGCAGCGGGTCTCGCATAAGGAAAAGTATTTTCTTCACCAGCTGGTGTATGAACTGCAGAAATCTCCGTTTGTGTTCCAACACCCTGGTCAACTTGACCAACTTTCGGTTGCATATTGGACATGCAACGTTTTATCTCAGACATAGAATCTTGCAGTTGTTGTACCTGTGTAAGTAACAAATTACACTTTTGTGCTAAACCTGTAACAACGTCAGCATTTGATTGTTGCTGACCATCGACAGCTTCACTTGTATCACGGTGACCCGGCTGAAGACTTACAACTTTTTTCCATAATGCATTGATTGCTTGCATTTGGAGCAATTGTAATTTATGTTCACTTTCAAGGGCTGTTCGTGTTGCTTCCATGTCAGTCGATAATCTCTGTATATATTTATTTGTCCTCATCATTTCAATTGTTTTCAACACGTTGGTCGCTTTTCTATTCAAATTTCGGGTCTGATAACCTCGCCACATTCGTTGTATACAAACAGCAGCTTTTTCCGTTTTATCTTCAGCTTTATTCGTATCTTCTTGACGTCTTTGAATCGCTCTGTGACGAATACCATCCAATTTAGCCTGACAAACTTCACTGTCTTCATCACTACTGAATGTTATATTCTCACATTCACCGTCTTTCAATTTTCTTGTGCCGTTAACTTTTTTTTCATTATTCATTTTTATCTTTTGGACATTTCTTGGTAAGTTCGGCGAATTCTTCGCGCTCTTCTTTGGTGTCATTGTCTTACTTTGTACGTAATTATTTATTTTCACGGACTGTGGACATTTGCCATTCGTGTTGGTAACTATTGCCTTAGCGATGTTTCCTTTGAAACTAGTACAGTTACCCGCTGAATTACTCTTCATTAGAGCATTTGTTTTCAACACACCCACAGTTGTTTTCGCCATTGGGTTTGCTGTATTAATTATTGGAATTGACTTCACATTGTCGTTATTTATTTTCGTAGGCACTGTCATTTGTATGGGTGAGTTAAGACGACTTGGTGGCGTCTTTGGGAATATTCGAGAGAGTCCAGAGGGTGGACGAAAGTCTGGACTCATTAAGGACTCCGGTACAGGCACAAGTTTCGTTGCTGCTTGTAAAGGGCTCGAAGTTTCTGTAATAAAATCAAAACTAAAAACCATTTCATATCGATCAACCAGTATCTAAAATATTTCATCATTTACCCTCAACATCCTGTAATGTTGACTCTTTAGATTTACTATTGAAACTACCACATAGCATGGTTGGATCAAGACTCTGTGTCATCAATTCGTGAGCCTCGCCAGCAATGAGACTCCCATGACAAGATGTTACCATGGCTTCATTGTGGCAACTGGATACCATTCGATCAGGCGATCTCAGACGCATTGAATTACGTGATGAACCTAGAGGAAGTGATACTGATTGAGCGATAAAAAAAAACATGTCATCAAAGTTAGAAGTTTTCAATTAAATTAATGTGTGCATGGAAGACTTTTTCGCTAGCATTGCTAGCCGAAGCGTGCAAAAGATAATAAATGATCTGACACTGAGACCTAAGTAACTTCATTAAAAGTTTGATCTAACTACAAAAACTATTATTGTTGAATGAGAAATTTCCAACATATAATTTATATCTAATTATATTTTCGTTCAATTTCAATACTCTAATAGCTGAAAGAAGCGACTGATGTGTACTGCTATACTATTTTGGCGAATACACATAGATGTATGGATCTACACGATTGATGAAAATATTCATATAATAACCAAGATGGGTATCGGTTCATTTCTCTGTTTTAATTTCAACATAATCAAAAAAGAAGCATCGTCTTCAAGAATTGGCGATACCTTTGCAAGGTGTCGGGCAGGCGAAGTACTTTGACTCGTAAAATTTTCCCGAATGTAAGTATTTATCTTCATGGTATGCAAACATTGGTGGAACTAGACAAAATGAGACAATTACATGGCAATGACAAATGTAGTCTTTAAACCCTCCCACAATATATTCCTGATTCACCAAATTTTCGCGCGTAATTGTGTTCTCCAAGTGCTTGATGTCGTGTGTAACCACAGATTCGTATTAAAATTGTCCGCAAATCAGTATATTTCACTATGAATCTACATAAAACTCTCAAACACCTCACATTCATTCATTGTGGCATAGGTATTCGCGACAAATAATGGATTATCTGAGATAGTTAACTTACTGGGTCGCCGCGGTGAACTCGTACGATTTTGTGTTAATCGTCGTCTAGCTGCTGGTGAAGCATTCATCCCGTGTACGTTAGTTGTATCACTCTGTTGACTCAATTGTTGCTGATGGTGCTGTGCCTTGCTCAATATTAATCTCAATTTTCTATCAGTTTCATTTTCAAGGCATTCACCTGATAATGGACACACTGATGCCAAATATTGAGCGAGCAATGAATGTTCACCAATTCGAAATTGCCTACCACGTCCTTGAGAATAAAGCCATTCAGCTTTCAAGCTGAGCGGATTTATTTGAATCAAATTTAGTGGTGTTTTACTTATGATTTTTTCTTTAATGAAAAAACTAGCTTACTGCCTGTACTTCACAGCGTTGAAATATAAATAGCATATTGAACGAAGCGTGTAAATAATGTGGAACTCACCTCTCAATTGGATCTACTGCGTAGCCATCGATTGATTTGAGACTCATACACCAATTGATGACAAAAGGACGATAATCAAATCCACTAAGAAGCTATTAGTTAAGAAATATGCACTATTATGCTTCACTAAATGATGGTAGGTACAAAGAGTTCATCATGACATCGGTTCTTTTGCTTAGTGAAATAATTGACAAATTCTCCTGGGTACTGCTAATATCGCAGCACTATATTTCTGGACAACACCAATCGATTAATTGATATCATATTCACATATATCTGCTATAATCGCAATACGAATACCTGTTCTAGAAACTATAGTCTAAGAGGTTATGCTAGAGGCTGCCTGAATAAAGAGCGATATAATATCTTATATGTGATCGTTATGAAAAAAAAAGGATACATACTGTTACCCGTCGCACTGACACAAGGATTGTTGGCGATAGAAAAATTAACGAGATTCGTCAAACCCCCAAGATGCGACATTTCATTCAAGTCAGTAATATTGTTATTTGCCAACGTCAATGTTTCCAATGACGTGGGTAAATATCTCTCGCATTGTCGAAGAGTAATAATACGGTTATTATGTAAGAATAATTCCTGAAAGACGTAAATCAACGTGCAATGTTAAAAACCAGTACGAATGAATGCATCCACATTCAATTTGAAATGCTATGATAAATGATAATTGATTCGAATCAACTGGAATGCCCGAAGGAGATGCTTACTTTGAGATTTCTCAAATAAGAAATATCCGAAATGTGACTGATACTGTTTTCAGATAGATCCAAATGTTCCAACTTCGTATTTGTATGTAGATGCTCGATAGACTGCAATTTGGATAGTCAATTAATTATACCCCGAATCATACGTTCTCGTAAGGATTACGGACGAGATACGTTTTCATATTCAATAAGTTACCTTCACATTATTCCCTGCCAAACAGAGAGTTGTTAAATTCGTCATATCTTTTATACCCTCGATGGTTAATATCCCATTATTGGCCAAGTTCAATGTCACCAAATTATGTAATTTAGCAACACCATACATTCGTAGAAGCTGATTTCTAACGATAGATAACTGAAATAATAGGGAAGAAAAGAAATATTTTACTGTTTCTTAATCAGTTCTCTGATACGGAAAATAATACGACTTGTATTATACAGCATTGTTTATGATCAGAAACATGCTGTGCTCGGTACCCTTATCATTATTCAATGTAAATCTAGTTATTTTTCAACATCCAACAAACCTTGGTGATTCTGTGATAAGAGTCGAGATTATCAAGTCTCTGAATTTCATTATCATCAACAATGAGTGCACTGATGTCAGCATCAGATGGACAACGACTGAGTTTTTTCAAGCCTTGACCACTCAAATCCAAAGTGTCGCACACCGGTGATTCAGTCTCGTCACAAGAATTCATTATGGCTATTTTCTGAACAACTAGTTTTTACACAATTCCCAAACTTTCTTTTATATGCCACCCAAATGACAAAAAAATTTCGAGTGCAACAACTCTATTAACTAGTAATAAGTATCCATACACATCAGAACAGTCAATTACGTATTCCTGATTGTTTTTAGGTTAAATATGGAATACAAAAGTGATATGACACAATTGCTATATATTAAAACTGCCACCCTATGATAATCCAACGATGGAATAACTAGGCGCACCCCTTTGAAACATATAATGCTTTGTATTTCAATTGATCTTTGCCCGCGGAAGCCATGATGAATACAAACTTTATCGTGTTGTCTCCACTGATGATTAAACATACAACTCCAATAAGAAATGAACGTTCAAGTGTATGATAAAAGTAGAAAATCAAAAATTCCAAGCAATCGTAATCTGTTTATACAATACTTCGAGAGTAAGTATTTGATATCGATTGTTGATTTCAGCGAATTTTCTCTTTGAATATAAAATAGAACTTTGACAAACGACAGTTGAGCGCATGAAATTGTATTCGTTGTGTTCACAAAAACAACAAGAGCGGATTAATTGCCAGGATATCATTTGTTGATAAGACAGTTACCTTCATTATTCCAATCAACCACATTGGGTCCTGCATTTAAAATCGTCCATGTACCGATAGAGTTTCATTGTTAACCTTGACTTATCTGCGATTATTTAAATTCAAATCACGCCTGCGCACTCTCTTGTTATTTGATTATTTCCTTTTCCATTCAACTTGCACAAAGCGCACTCTTCAGTTCCCCTTGTGGCAAGTTTCATAACTAAAGTCAGGATGCTCTCTATCGATGATACGATAACCCATGAGAATTGCGCGCGTGTGTGGGTCATGTGTAAGGGGGAACAAAATAAAAAAAGAGACAGAGCAAAATGTGCGGACGATCGCGTAGTGGTGGCCAGACGCCGCGTTGAGAAGCAGCAGCTGAAGTTTGTGTGCCTTCTCTGTAACACGCTCCAAGTGCCGTTTTTTTCTTCCCTCCTTCTTCTTTTTTTATCATCCTCAGTGAAAATTCCTGGTGAATTTTGTGCAATTTCGGCGAATCACACATAACACACACGCGCGAATATATATGATCACGATATAGTGATTAAACAATTCATCAGTACTAAATTGGATTAATTGTGTCATTTATTGGAATCACATAGAGATGTGACGACTCCAGGAATCGACCTTGAGTTGTGCGGTGAGTGAACCTTTGAATGGCATCTTTGTACTTGAATACTCTCTAGTTTGCATATAGTACTCTCCATTTAAACATATATACTATGCACTAACAGATATTCACATGCGTACATAACATATACACATATAATATGCACCACTTCCTTTTGTAGATGCGCGAGTTCATTCAACGCCGGTTTTCTCACGGTGAAAACTGTCTCATTAATTAGAAAACGACTTGAGCATATAATAATCACAATTGTTTTCGAGGATTACACGGAAAAAAAGGCACTGTGAGAATGATAAAACGGAATTGTTACAAAAAAGGAATTCTAGAGCAATTGCTTTGAATCTGGTGTAGGAATGTCAAGTTGATATGAATCTCTACAAATGTAGGATGTTATAGGGCACTCATTCCTATCTCCGCCTGAAAGAGAAGGAAAAAAAAGCGTTTCATTAATCCATTGAAGGTTGATTTGCCGCTTTTGAATATTTCACGAATCGGTTGAACGCCACGCGACAGCTCTGCTCGCATGAATTTACTCGAAAATGACAAAAAAGAAATAACGGATGGTATGAGAGTCGATATTACTTTCTGCAATCAACTCTCTATATGTATTTATACACTTGAAATTCTACCTAACGATTTTTTTACGGCTTCTAATTTACGTTCGGTGTGGTTTTCGCTTTGAATTAATAGTGGAGATGAGATTATGACTGTCCACCGAATCGTTGTATTCGATTTTATATACTCATTTACAACATAATCATGTTGGACCATAGTTGAACGTGAATTCGAATCAAAGAAGGAAAGAAAAAGAAACCGGTATTCGATAGGACACAAATCAATTTTTATTTCTGAATTCTATCATCATATTTTACATATCTTCATCCAACTGAATGATATTTATTTATTAAAACCTAGATATTCAACAATGTCACAATAAATTTTTAAATAATATTGACAGTGCGTGCTGTTGAATTAATTCAGTAGATTGGTAACACCTGGTGGATTTATTTATCATTCATATATAAATGCATTTATACACGTAGTAGATACACGAGTTCGTCAACCGCAACGGCTATACACACTACAGTTTATTCATTCTTCAATCGATAATATAACATGGGTTGCATAAAAGAAAAAAGTCACCGTAGAGCTGATATGTGGATATGTATGGTCAGCAAACATGTGTGTTCTATTTTTCCTGACGATATAAAAAACTAGCAAGACGATATTTAATTACGTTCATATTTTCGTTCGTGTGTAATTATGTAATGCTAGATTTGGTTGGGCGATTTTTATATTTCCTGCGCCTCAGCCCATACGGATTGTTGGATTATAATATATAACTTGGCATTCCCGAGGATTTCTCAAATCCGACAAGGGAAAAAATTATAGAAATCAGTTCAGTAGTTTCAGTATCATGCTGGATAGACAATTAACATTTTCCTCATACCAAAGACGAACATATAAAATTGATTGCATTTTAGGTAGCATGAATTGTCATTCTAGGGCTTCCAAACACTCTCCCGCTTGTATTATTTTTAACAGAATTCTACTATAAACAAATTCGATGAATGCACACGAATTTTCATGCGACTCCAATCACAATTTGAGTATAACCTACCCTTCATCCTATCACTAGTTTCTACTCGTTACCCAAATCGAAGTTGTTACATTTATGATTATAAGGGACGTTCTATGAACATCATGATTATTGACAAATTGTACCGCGATTCTTCTCAGTAAATTTGTGTTGTTGGATACAATATATTAATAATTGTTCATTTAGTCATTGACAATATGCCTGTTCTTATAATATGATGCAGTACATCCATTCATGTGGGCTTTTGTGTGCCCAAATGAAGTGTATATACGACATAGGGTGTCTTTCCACTTTGTTCAGAACAAACTCCCTCGGTCGTAGCGAAAAATCGATATTTGGAGAGCAGGCGTCCCGACGGACGGCGTCAAAGCTAAGCATAACATGAGTCACTCACCCCCAATGTTCTCTGCGCTCGTGACCAACGAATAGAAAACGAAGAGATGAGCTTCTAGCAATCTATATACATTATATACACCACCCTTAACCCATCCATCTACGTTATATATATAATGCATGTATGTACATTCATCCCCTTTTAGTTCTTTTGTTCATGCTTCAATACATCTTGGAATTGAGCGCGAAACCTCTTAAGGAAATTTGAGAAATGACCTAGAGGGTTGCCACTGTACAAATACCAATAAATATTCATTTCCTTTTTACGCGATACTAGTCAATAATGAAAATGGATCATTCCTGTCGTTTCAGAGGTTGATTCTGCTTGGTTAAAGAAATCGTTCATAAAATTTTGTTGTTGGATTATGTAGATACAAAATTACTTTTCCACAAGAAATGTATCTTTAGCTTCATCCATATTCCATGATAGAGAAATCCGGTTTGCTCCAAAATTTGACTCTCCATGGAAAGAAGTAATTCGTTAGCAACCGCAACACAATTGAATGATCACAGGGGAAGTGAAACATTCGGTTGGAGTAGAGACACCTCTTTTCTCCAAATTTTTTCGACGTCACTTCTTTTATTTGTTCACACTTCAGCGAGCATTATGAGACTCAACAGTGTATATGCTAGCATCAGTATACACAAGAACATCAGATCGTGTATTACACTTGATTAAGACATCAAAATAATGTCCAAGAAGTTTCCTTAAAAAATTTCAACTAAAATGTGCTTTGTGGCGTTGACGTATTTGATAATTCACGATCGTTAAAGCTGTTGAGCGTGAAACTTACGCGCCTCAGAACTCGTTTTGAGAATCTCACGTGGACATATGAAATATACATAGATGTGGGAACGAGTTTCATGAAATCAAGCGTTCTTCCGTGAAACCTTTATCTGTGGTGAACATCTTTTTTCCCCTCTATATCTCTCGCTATTTACTTCTTTAAAGTCCACTTGCTTGCTTTGTATGCGTATATAGATAGTCACACACTTGTCTAGGTATAAAAGGGGTCGCTCTCATTTTTTCTTCTTTTTTTTTTGCTTCCGCTTTAGCCCTCGTCGCCGTCATCAGATTCTTCCTTTTCTTCATGAGTTATGTATACCCATACATACAAGTAGAGTCAGTACAGAATTGCTCGAGGGGGCAAGTGTACACATGCATATACCCTCACATGATTCTAAAGCAATTGTTGTACTTACATATACATATGTATATTCACTGTATATACATTCATGTGACTCCCTCGACACTTCATGACTTGGTTTTACTCCTGCAGAGATATAATGAAACACACGCCATCCACAGTTCCCCACAATTACTCTTGAAAATATTTTTCTAATGTTCTTTTCCTCTACTTGGTCTTCTCTGTTCTTCCACATCAACCATTTCGAGCAAATAAAAATATTTATCGCGTGCATTGCGATATGACATTATATTATTCATATACACCGTGAAATAATTTACATTATTAAATTGAATGGGAAACCTTGCGCCCATGCGAATAGTGCTGTCATTAATGCTATAAATTACTTTATCAATTGATGTGAGATGTTGGAATTTAGTTTCTGCTCCGCTGCATGTTTGCCGAATGAGTAACTGCAATGAATTTCACACAGATATAGTGGGGGGATGTGGTGTTCATGAATATAAATAATATCCAGTTGGATTATTTAGTTCAAAGAAAATATTTTTCGTTAATACTTTTAGAAATTAGTATAGCATATCTTTGTTTCGTGATATACCTAGACGAATCCTCCGATTTCCTGTAAATCAATGGAGCATAGTCGGAAGAAGTGGTTTCAGCTTTTCATGCATCCTCTTTCTATTTCCTTGGTACACTGCGGATTTCGATCATTAACTCCTTCAGGGTATAATTATCATGTGTGAGAAAATTTAGTTGATGACAGCACAGGATCTGTCGGAAATGAAATATTATTTAATATGAATCAAGAACTAGTCACGGATATAAGTAGATAAAATACGATAGATACGAATCAGAACTTGAATCTAATGACAGGGTCTTTAAAGGATCAGAGCAAGACCTCAGGAGAGACTCTTCGAGGAGAACATTTTCAAATTCCAGGAAATCTTCGAGATCTCAAAGAGCAATCTTTCATATACATGAGATCGATGAAGTGTATGTTGCTCGCGTTTCTGGTCGACATCAGAAGCGTATCAGAAGCCCCTTGACCATCGTGCGTCCTTGACGAGTGTAGTAGCATGGAAACGGTGCGTATATACACCGGTTACAGTAATAGCTATACCGGGTGTCTGATAGTCTTCAATCGATGTGATTGCCTATATACGATTTTGTGTCTTCTCCCGTACACCTATGACTCCATACAAACATATACTGAAGAATTCAACCTCGAAAAAAAATGTATTATGAATAAAATAAATAAAAATATGCCCGGTAGATGAATTCGAGAACGAGGATTATGGCGGCGGTGTGCCTTAATATGTAAGTTCTTCAGCCTCCAACATATAATTGGTAGAACCGGATTTTTTCGCAACACAGCGATGCCAATTTTAGTGGACGCTCTTATACTCGTCCTTGTAATTAATAGTTCTCTGAGAGACTGATGTACACACGCGCACAGGGTAAAATTCGACCTCCCTGCCCGACGAAAAATAATACCCTGGATGATCGCAAAGTTCGCAAGACCGAGAAGCCCCTGAAGAAAATAAAAGATCTCACACACACGCCTCGCGAAGAGGTTATGATAGTGTATAAGACATACTCACATGATTGGGATTAAACGGCGAAGCCTCTCGAAGGGGACATACGAGAGTCACTTTTTTTTTCTACTGCAATTTTATTTTCCTTATTTCTCTTCCACTTTATTCTGCATTCCCGTGCACAGTATATCGCTGCTGAATGTCGTGTCGCCCTCGCACACAGGTGAGACTATGCATATATAGCAGCATTATCATCACCAGTATATTCAACTACTATATATATCCATATGTCATCGGATATTTATTTCACCACCAATTACAGATAGTATAACCGTCATCATTAATTATCCGCATACTTTGCAGCCATTTTGAGACATACATAATGTATCTCTTCAAGTTTTCACACCATGCTATGAATTGCAGCAATGTATATCACATAACAATATTGAATTGATTTCTTAACATCAAAATTCGTGACTTTGTTCTCACTTTACAACTGCCCATCAAGCTCTTACAATATTAACATTTTCTCATTCTTCTTCACCCCTGTGAAACAAATCTCTAAAGAGAATGAATTCTTTCCTGAGGGAAAAGTACAACGACGCAAGTTGTGTAGTGCAAGTGATTTTTGTGAACCCCATAGTGATATCTGAATGAAAATAACCTCATTAACAAAATGGAATGTGCCGGAAAGTGCGAATTGGCTAGGACTATATTTCAGAATTAAGTCATAATCAATGCTCACCTATTCGATATATTTTTCTCGATTCTTAAATCATGTCAGCACTCTGGAAACGGAGAAATGAATACCGTATTTTTTTCTTATCACTGCAATGAATATATATGAAAATTAATTCGTATATGCACTGAATATGCGTAATGCAAACAGAAAATATAGGGGAAATAAAGAGAATCAGTTATGAAAATGGTATGTTATATTGGCAATACAGCGAAGTGGTTGGTGAAACGAGCTACGAAAGATTTCTATTGGTTGAAGCTCGCGTGCCAACGTAACGTACACACAACTGGTCATTCTCTTCTTTTTCTCTCATTCGCATCATGACCGCCTCTTTCTCCCATCGACTTTTCTCCGGTCAACTAGTCTCACGATCCTTCTACTGGGATATACTATACGTTTGTACCTATAACTACTTCAACGTAGCTCCGGCATGAGGACAAAACAACGATGAAAAACCTTCGGTGGATACTTATTGGACTCTCGCCCTTCTCTGTATTTGTATGTATGTATAGTTGCGCTTGTTGCATCCGTATACTTCTCTTTGCGCTTCAACGAGAAACGATGTCTCATCCTATTCGCATTAAAATTTTTCTTTGCTTTTTCTCCAGCTTCTCCATTATGAGATATATATCTACACCAACACATAAACATGTTTATTCATGTATGTTCTAAATAAATACACACAGGTATATATGAGCAACTCATGAAATCGTTGTCGTTCCTGTTTCAGGAAGCTGAGGATGGTGATGGTATCCGTGATGTTGCTGCGCGGCGAATCTAATTCCACGCCGCAATGTGAGATATCCATAGGGTGTAAATGAAGAGAGAAAATGATTTGACAACAATGAGAATCTCAAGATTGTGATATGGCAAGACGAGCGATATGGATGGTGGCCCTTGTGGTTTGTTTTGCCACATTATGGCACGTGACGGAAAGTTATTTGGCGGTATTATCATCGGATTTGCCACCTGGTACACTCATTTTCGAAGCGGGTATACCTAAACTTGGTGGACGTAGGAAATACGAAGTATCATCGGACCGTACAGCACGATTTGCACGCAAATTGCTCAAAGTGAATCCACACAATGGTCGTATAACTCTTGCAAAATCACTGAATTGCGATGGATTGCAATATCCAAAGTTATTTACATTTTATATTGATTCAACGAGTTCGAGACTTGGTAGGCCAAATATAGATTATTATAGTTTGCCATTGAGAGTATTAATTACTGGTTGTGGCAATGAAAATCAAGATCTTGCTGCGACTAAAGGTTGGATGGCGGAAACATTGGCGTCATATGCAATGCCAAGCACTGACAAGTTTACTGAAATTTGTTTACGTGCATCTCAATTGGTTGCAGCATTACGTGATTTCTTACCGCACACAGCGGTGAAAGATTGTGAAACGCGATGGGGGGGTGTTGCTGATTCTCGGTTTCTCGTTGAAGGCGCAGCTGGAGATCTTGTATCAGCTGCCGAACAATGTCTCATTGATCCATTGTGGAAAATCTCCGTGTCAATGACACTGCGTTGTGGTCAAACACACATGGCAGATGCTGAACATCGTTTGAAGATTGTTTTTCACCATCAACAATTAGATGATACAGATTTAGGTAGAAGAGTCAGACGTGAATTACGGAATCGTTCGCCATTTTTCGAGCATGGGCTTTATACAGCGGCAGTTGAAGAGGAGAAGGAACCTGGTGAATTGGTAACTGTTGTACGTGCCAGAGATCCTGAAGGTGGTACTGTACATTACTCCATGATGTCATTGCTCGATGCACGTTCGGGTGCACTGTTTCTTCTTGACTCCACAACCGGTCGAGTCACGACTCGGGCTAAACTCGATCGAGAAAGTGTTGAGCTCCATTATTTTAAAGTATTGGCAGTAGATGATACTTTTCCACAGCGGACAGGTACAACAACCCTTCAGGTTAATGTTCTCGATGCCAATGATCACGCGCCATCATTTGAGTGGCCTGAGTATGAAGCGCCGATTCGTGAGAGTGTACCGCTTGGTTCCACCGTAATTGCTGTGAAGGCAACAGATAAAGACTTCGGAAGAAATGCTGAAGTTGAATATACAATCCAATCGACAATCAGTGGTGGAATGACATCAGTTACTGAGGACTCGGCTACATTTCGCATCGATCCAAAGTCTGGCGTTGTTACTACAAGAATGTCGTTAGATCGAGAAAAAACTGAGGTATACACTGTTATTATAAGCGCAATTGATCTTGCAAATTCACCGTCTGCACGAAAAACTGCCACTACTACATTGATTGTTCGAGTACTGGATGATAATGATAATTATCCACAATTCTCAGAACGCACCTATTCCACAACAGTGGCAGAAGACATGGACTATACAACAAATCCAGTAATCGCACGTATCAGAGCAACTGATGCTGATAACGGAGCCAATGCCGCTATAAGATATGCAATAATTGGTGGTAATACTCAAAATACATTCTCAATTGATTCATTAAGCGGTGACGTGACTTTGGTGAAGCCATTAGATTACGAAACGTCAGATCTTTATCGTATTGTTGTCCGAGCACAAGATGGCGGTGCTCCAGCTCGGTCAAACACAACTCAATTATTAGTTCATGTTGAAGATGTAAATGATAATTCACCAAGATTTTTCACAAGTCTGCTGCAAGAAACTGTATCGGAAGGTGTTCCCATTGGTCATTCAGTGGTGAGAGTACAGGCGTACGATGGCGACAAAGGTCTCAATGCATTAATAAAGTATTCAATAGGCGCGAGGGATTTCAATGGTGCCTCAACAGAAAATTTCCCGATTACCGTGAACGCTGAAACTGGCTGGATTCATACAACGAAGCCATTGGATCGTGAACAATGTTCTAGATATCAATTTACAGTAATTGCAACTGACTCTGGCGATTCACCAAGATCGGGGAGCGCAACTGTCGTCCTTACTGTAACTGATGTTAATGATAATGATCCAAGATTTGAACCGAAAAATTATGAGACTGCGGTATCAGAGGATGATCCACCCGGAACGTCTGTGGCACTCGTTACTGCTACCGATCCTGATGAAGATGCGAAAATACATTACGATATCACAGCGGGAAATACCCGAGGAAGATTTTCAATAACTTCCCAGAACGGTGGGGGTTTGATTACGGTTGCCCAGCCACTCGATTATAAGCAAGAAAAGCGATTCGTCCTTACAGTTACAGCTGCAGATTCAGGCGGTCGAACCGACACCGCTTTAGTTTATGTGAATATATCAGATGCCAATAATTTTGCGCCAATTTTTGAAAACGCTCCGTATTCAGTTTCAGTATTTGAAGACGCACCCATAGGAACAACAGTTCTTGTTGTAAGCGCAACTGATTCAGATGTTGGTCAAAACGCACAAGTTACTTATAGTCTTGGAACAGAAGGTGAAATTTTGGAGGCAGCTGAGTTTACAATTAATCCACAAACAGGCGCAATCACAACGACGAGGCCATTGGACAGAGAACGATCATCCGGATATCTTTTAACAGTCACAGCTAAAGATGGTGGAATTCCACCATTGTCTGATACGACTGATGTTGAAATATCTGTTACTGATGTGAACGATAACGCACCGGTATTTGAAGCCGCACAATATACTGGTAATGTGCCAGAAGATGTTTCAGTGGGTACTGCTGTATTGAGAGTTTCAGCCACTGATGCCGATATGGGATTGAATGGAAGAGTTCGATATACATTAGATGATGATGGCGATGGCGCGTTCGCAATCGATTCTACAACAGGTATTGTGAGAACAGCTAAGCAATTAGATCGAGAGTCTGTGATGAGATATACATTGAAAGCAATGGCAGTGGATAGAGGGATCCCAACACTCTCCTCAGTCGTACCCATCATTATTAAAATTGAAGATGTTAATGATTCACCACCGGCTTTTGAAAGTGATAAAATTATTCTTTACATTCCTGAAAATTCGCCAACCGGTTCTACGGTGGGTGAAATTTATGCTCATGATCCTGACGAAGGACCCAATGCAATAGTACAATATTCGATAATCGGTGGTGAGGATGCAAATAGTTTCGCATTGAATACTCGCCAAGGGGCCGACCGTGCAGAGTTAATAACGCTCGAAGAATTGGATTATGAGTCGCCGAAGAAGAAATTTGAATTATTTGTACGCGCAGCATCACCTCCTTTGCGCTCTGATGTTTTAGTTCAAGTGATGGTCACAGACGTTAATGATAATGCGCCTGTTCTCAAAGACTTCCAGATAATTTTTAATAATTTCAAAGACTTTTTTCCCACCGCAGCTATTGGAAAAATTCCTGCTATTGATGCGGATGTTACAGATAAACTCATTTACAGTATTCTTGCAGGAAATAATGCAAAACTCGTTACGTTAAATAAGACTTCAGGTGAAATAAGTTTATCACCGCAATTGAATACAAATGTTCCTCGTGTGGCAACAATGGAGGTTTCTGTAACTGACGGAGTTAACGAAGCGAAAGCAACAATGACTCTATTAATTAGATTAATTACCGATAAAATGTTATACAACTCGATTACAGTTAGACTGGACGATATGACAGTGGAAGCATTCTTGAGTCCGTTATTAAATTATTTTTTGGACGGTTTGTCAGCAATTATTCCGTGTCCCCGAGAGAATATATTCATCTTCAGTATTCAAGAGGACACTGATGTTCATGGGAAAATATTAAATGTCAGTTTTTCAGCCCGGAAAGTGGAACCTGGAAATAATGATGAATTTTATTCGCCGCAATATCTCCAAGAACGTGTTTACCTTAATCGTGGAATTTTAGCACGGCTGTCAACCCTTGTTGTCCTGCCATTTGATGATAATTTATGTGTACGAGAACCATGTCTGAATTTTGAAGAATGTGTAACGATATTGAAGTTTGGCAATGCTTCTGGATTTGCCAGTAGTAATACGATACTGTTCAGGCCAATTTACCCAGTAACAACATTTTCTTGTCAATGTCCAAAGGGATTTACCGGAAGTAAGGAGGCATATTTGTGTGATATGGAGGTGAATCTTTGTTATTCAAACCCGTGTAAAAATGGTGGTACCTGCAGACGGAAAGAAGGTGGCTACACATGTGTTTGTCATTCAAGTTTCACGGGAATTAATTGTGAAGTATCACTGGATAGTGGTACGTGCAATTCAGACATTTGCATGGGAGAATCTCAATGTTTGGCTAAAACAGGTGGTGGTTTCACATGTGAAGGCTGTTCAATCACACCGCTGGACAGTGTGACACCATTATGTGAACTGAGAGCACGTAGTTTCGGTCCGACAACATTTTTAACTTTCGCCTCACTGAAACAACGGCATCGGTTACATATACAATTGAAATTTGCTACCGAAGCCACTGAAGGACTTCTGCTCTACAATGGTAGATACAATGAGAAACATGATTTCATCGCATTGGAAATTGTCGATTCACAAGTTCAATTCAGTTTTTCATTGGGTGACGAAGTCACAAGAGCTTCAGCGACGATCCCTGGTGGTGTATCTGATGGCCAATGGCATGAAGTTCAAGTTCTTTACATCAACAGAACCGTCACAATTGCGTTGGATGATTGTGATGTTGCTCTGGCTTTACGATATGGCGATCGGTTGGGTGAAAAATGGTCATGCGCTGGAACTGCACAACAAATTCTTGAGCCTCGATGCAGTGCAGTAACTGAAACTTGTCATCGATTTTTGGATCTCACAGGACCTATGCAACTAGGCGGTTTGCCTGCAATTCCATCAGATTTTCAAGTGAAAAATAAAGATTTCGTTGGGTGTATAAGCGATCTATATATTGATTATAAGTTTGTAGATTTGAATGACTTCGTCGCAGATAATGGAACGACTGTTGGTTGTCCGGAAAAACGTGCATTTTGTGCCTCAATGCCGTGTTACAATAATGGAAAATGTCATGAAATTTGGGGTGGATATATCTGCGAATGCGTAGAAGGTTTTGCGGGTCCTCAATGTGGCGATGAAGTCGGTAAACCGTGGAGATTTCATGGCGACGGTCTCCTCAGTTTCAATCCATTACTGAGACCCATACAATTACCTTGGATGACGGCATTGAGTCTTCGAACGCGTGCGAATAATGCAATTATCATGAGTATACAGATAGGTCAAAACAGTTCGGCTCTATTTGCTCTCAAAGAAGGAAAGTTGGAGGCATCTCTGGATGGTATTGATATCATCAAAACACCTACCGCAATTAATGACGGAGTTTGGCACAGAGTTGATATCGTCTGGCAAAGTGGATTGGTATCTCTAGATATAAATTACCGAAATAAGCCATTGATATTACCACTCCCTGCTAAGCTACAAGGTCTTTACGTGGGCAGAATTCTCCTCGGTGGACCGGACCAATCACTCAATGCAGACTTTCCATTTTTCGAGGGATGTATTCAAGACTTACGTATTGGTACAAATCAGAGTGTCTTACAACGTCCTACTGCACAAGAAAATGTCGGTACAGGGTGCGCTACAGATAATGAATGCAGCGTCACATGTCCGGAAGAATCATCTTGCATAACGAAATGGGAATCAAGTGATTGTGTATGCAATAGCGGACGAGTCGGACAGAATTGCGACGCTATTTGTGACATCAATCCATGTCACAGTGATTCAGGAATTTGTGTAGCTGATAGTACAACTAAACGTGGTTACAAATGTGAATGTAACACTGAAGAATATTCAGGAGAGTATTGTGAAGTGAAAATAGATCAACCATGCCCTGCTACTTGGTGGGGTTCACCAGTTTGTGGACCATGTCATTGTGATGAGTCGAAAGGTTATGATCCATCATGTAACAAAACAACTGGCGAATGCTATTGCAAAAAAAATCACTACCAACCACCAGGTAAAGAGGAATGTATCCCTTGTGATTGCTATGCGACTGGGAGTTTTGGATTACGTTGTCACATTGAGACAGGTCAATGTCGTTGTCGAAATGGGGTAATTGGACGAGCTTGTACTGACTGTCCAAATCCATATGCCGAAGTGACTGAAGAAGGATGTAAAGTGATTTATGATGGGTGTCCTAGATCGTACGCTCAAGGATTGTGGTGGCCACAAACAAAATTCGGTATAACTGCTGTGGAAGATTGTCCTGGGACGGCACAAGGCAAGACTTCGAGATCCTGTGATGATAAACTGAGTGGTTGGCAACCACCGGATTTATTTAATTGCACATCCGCACCATTCGTTGAACAAAGATTTTTATTAGCATCACTTGAGAACGCTGACTTGACGTTAGACAGAGACATTGCAGTGAAAATGGCGAGAGATCTTCACAATGCTGTAAACATAACGAAACATATGTATGGTGCAGATGTATTAGTTGCAGAATCGCTCCTCATCGCATTACTGAAATACGAACAAGCTCTTGCCGATTTACATCTAACACACAATCAAGACAAAGATTATGTTCCACATTTGGTGGGAATAGCCAGTGCAATACTCAGTAAAAAACATTCTAATAATTGGGAGAGGATACAATTGCTCAATGGTGACAGTCCGGATAAAATACTTGATGCAATGGCTAAATACTTGAAAGTCCTTACTGGAGCACAACACAATACCTTCACTGATCCATTTGAAGTTGTAGATGGGAATGTAGTCATGGGATTGGATACAGTCACATCAGAAAGTATATTCGGTTATGAGGTAACCGAGTACAGGGAAGATCCTGCAGCATCAACCGCACGACCATTGGAAGCGGACAGGCGTGTCATCTTACCCGATACTTCAGCGTTTCTCACCACACCAGCTCATCGTGAGCCATATATTGGCTTCCCGAAATATAATAATTATATGGCTGACCCTGGCAGATTCGATCCCTACTCGAAAATCAAAGTTCCATTCAGTTTATTGGGTATCAAATCGCTGAGCCATGGTGAGGTAAATGATCGTGATAACGAGAACAATGAGAAGGCAGTTTTGAGTTATGTTCAATATCGTGAATTGGGTGCACTTTTACCTAGACGTTTCGATGACTCGGTAACTGTCCGTTGGGGTGTTGAAGTTGCTGTTGGGTCACCAGTGGTTACCGTGTCAATTTTAGTCCCGTCTGACAATGGTACCAAATCATTATCGGCTCAGAATTCTTTACAATCACCAGTACAAATACAACTATGGATAATTGAGGATGATGGCGCGAAAATTCGGGCTAATCCTCAGTGTGTACATTGGAGTACGGTGAGAGATATAGGCGAATGGAGTCGTATTGGTTGTACAACTGAAATTGAAGAGCTACCAAGTTCAGGCCGACAGATGGTTAATTGTTCATGCCAAGGTGTTATTCTTGAAGTAAAAGATTTACAATTGGCCACATTCGCTGTTCTGACAGATGTACTTGATCTTGAATATGTACCAGAGCCTTCACTTCTTGAGGATGTCACAAGTTATAGTGCATTCATGTTGGCATTGCCTCTGTTACTCACTGCACTTCTAATTCTGGGATTGATACGTGGAGGTGGGACAAATTCGAATAGTATACACATGAATTTGGTATTATGTGTATTCTTGGCTGAATTATTGTATTTAGTTGCATTGAAAGCCCGTAGTCCATTGGTAGCTAATGAGTTCCCATGCAAGTTGACAGCTATTGGATTACATTATGCTTGGTTGAGCGCGTTCGCATGGACGCTCGTCGACTCGGTGCACCTTTATCGTATGTTAACAGAAATGCGTGACGTCAATCACGGTCAAATGAGATTCTATTATACAATTGGATATGCAATGCCGGCTGTAATCGTTGGATTAACAATCGGTGTACGCGCGGATCAATATGGAAACTTTTATTTCTGCTGGTTGTCAATTTACGAAACAGTAGTTTGGTCATTGATCGGTCCAATTTGCGTTACAGTCGTAGTCAATTTTTTCATACTGATGATGTCAGTGAAGGCAGCATTCACATTGAAAGAACATATTATGGGTTTTGGGAATTTACGAACCCTCTTGTGGTTATCCGTAGCATCATTACCATTACTCGGAACGACATGGACCCTAGCGGTTTTAAATGCATCCGAAAATTCCGCTATGCTGTCATACCTACTCAGCGTTGCAGTGATACTCCATGCTTCATTCAGTTTCATAGGTTATTGCTTTATAAACGGAAGGGTGAGACGTAATTTGTACCTGAGTCTGCTTCATTGTTTCGGAAAGAAGGGACCGTTATTGGATAATAGTTTGGCAAATGGTAGCAGCAGTCAAAATGTCAATGGACAATCACGCTCAGCATTGGCTTATTCAGCAACATACAATGGCTCTAACACAGCAGCATGTAGGCGAGTGCATGTCGGTGTATCGACAAGTAGCACAACATCACGTAGTACAAATAAAACTGGCTCGAGTCCATATCGAAGTGATACACATTTGAGGCATACATCAACGTCCACCAGTAATTACAATAGTGATCGTGACCCGTATTTGTCATCGCGCAGTCATCACTCGACCTTACATTCACGCCAAGAACCAAATGAACCACGTGGTTCGCGCCGAGACTCAGAATCAGATTCTGACGGTTCTCAAGTAGAAGACGGTGCTGGAAGAAGTTTGGATCTTGCAAGTTCTCACAGTTCTGATGACGAAGATGTTGCATCGAGATCGCATAAAAATATGGGTGTCTCTACACAACAACCCGTGTCACACAGTTATTTGCCAAATATTCATTCCAATGCAGGCGATCATTTGAATATTCTCTGCTCGAATTCAGAGTTATTCCCGAATATAAAACCAATCTATGCGCCTCGATGGAGCTCACAACTGCCTGAAGCATATCTACCAGCCAATGTTGATATACGTGGTAGTCAATGGTCAGGTGGAACAATTTCTGATAATGAAATCGCATCAAATAAAACATCAAGTCCAAATCCACTGCCCTATCCCGACATGAATTCGCCACAAAAAATGCACCCAGATGAAAATTGCTCAGAGAGCGAAGAAAAACATCACCACATTGGTGAAAAATATTTGTTTCCATATACTGCTGAAGAAGATCATACTGTATCACCAACGCCGTATATGTTGTCAATGTCATCACGAATACTTGGCTCTAGTTTAAGTCACCACTCAAATAACTCGAACCATGATAATCACAGTGGCTCAGAGAGATATGGAAGTTTGAAGAGAGGTCAAAGCATACACAGCTCGCACCATGACAGCCATAACGGTCCTGAGCGATATGGAAGTTTGAAGAGAGGACAAAGTATACACAGCTCACACCATGACAATCTCAGTAGTTCGGAGCGGTATGGAAGTTTGAAACGTGGTAAAATCACACCAACTTTGCTCGAAGATTCTCCAGAATATATTTTACCAATGAGCGGTAGAATATTGTCAAGTTCATTGACCCATGATCTTCATCATAGCAATGAATTAGCGGCATTACGCCAGCAACAACAACAGCAACAACATTATGAACAAACAATCACAGAAACAGAGTGAGTACAGAGGTGTTTCGCTATAATTCTCCCACTTTTCTCCCATTGATTATGACTACTTCTCGTTCTATATCATTTGCGAATTATTAATTCAAAAAGAATTAGCATTTTTTCTTTTTTCATTTTTTTTTAAATGTCGCTTTGATGCTTCTTGAAAGGTGGGGTTGGAACATTCTGAGCTAACACAGTATCTTTTCTCTATATGATCTCTGCTTACTTCCATGATGGTGATGGTGATTTTTTCTGGGAATACTATACAGTGAAGAGGTGAGCCCGTTAGTTTTATAATTACTCAATCCATTGGCAATTCCCCCCCATCTAAAACGAGTTAAGATACAGAATTACACATGAATTAATAGATTATTACTTCTCATATTGCAGGAAGGATATTAATGCCGAGACACCGGTTTGAAGGACTCCGTCTACATGAAAAATACCGTACAAAATACATACCTTAGGCTTAAGCCACCTTACATGCAATTTAAGAGTATAGATAGCAGAAAAGAGGAGAGAAATGAATAGAAAAAGAGCGATTGTTCAATTATATTTTAAGCAAAGGCCATGATTGTACTTAGAAGAAGAAAATAATTTGTAAGCCATATTTGAATTAGTATGTATATGTGTGGAGTGCCTGTTCGTATAAGCCTAAAATTGATTCATTTTATCAATTTTTTCGATGTACTTATCAGCTTTTCTGAAGTGTATTGGTATTCACATAACCGGGCGCATCAAGCAATTGTTCTTATTTTAGTTGTAAAAGCATCAAACAGAAACAAAATACTCTCAATTCCACAATTTATATATATTAAGACGGACAATTGCAATGACTGGCTAGCCCGGGGATAATGATCTCTTGCTCATATTCATCATTTTCACGTACTATATATATTCAATATCATTGTGAAATCTTTATTCGTACTTATAGAGTAATAATGTAACTATGTATTGTGCAATGTAAACATTCCACTTTTTTGTATTAAGATTTTTCGTTTCTTCATATAATTTTTATAGAATTTTCTTTTTTTTCAAATTTATCAATGAAGAACTTTAGTTCTCCTTGTGACACGCACTCATGCAAGATAATACTCGAACTTTTGTATATATTTATACTGCGAAACATCACAAAATACATAATTTATATATATCTTAATCTTATTCTTTTGTTTGATGAATTGACTCCTGTATAATATTTATTCTATTAAAGCACACGAGATTAATCACGCGACAAATATCATTAAAAGAGAGTAATTTTTTTTATTTTGTTCTCAGAAATATAAATAAATTACAAAATATAGATTAGATTGATATACCCGGAAGAGCACGAATTTCAATAGGTCGATTGAGAAATACTTGAGTGATATAAAGGAAAATATCTACTATTTTTGCTTCGGGTTTTCCATCTCATTTTTCTTTTTTATTTCTAGGCTTATATGACCTCCAGTTATTGGCGTTTATTGGTTTCTTTTCCTTCGTATTTCAACCGCTCAGAAGAGGCGAAGATATATGCAGCAAAATTCAATTTAAGATCTAAAGTTACGATTATTACTGTACCATTATCTATATATATGTACTGTCTTCGACACATAAAAATCAGAATCGAATTCATTCCGACTTGCATCACGAAATAATGAATTCTCGTATATCATGACTATGAGCTAAGACTAGGAAATGCCACCTCTTCTCAAATTATACCGTACTCTCACCGTCGGTTGAAACTGAAAGAGTTTGCAGTTTCGGTACAGAATAATTTTCGGTATGGCCAGAACTGTGAACTCGATTGGTTGCACGTTCTAATGTCGAAGGTGCCGATGGTGCGTCTTGGTTTGCTTTCGGCGGAATAGGCGGTGGGTTTGACTGGAATAAAGAGAAAGAATCATGTCTATGCACGAAAATATGAACGAAAACTAAAATGGTATCAAATAACGGAAATTGAATTACTTCGTGATTCAGGAGATTCTGTGCACATTGGAATGTAACAACTGAAAAACTGCTTGTAGAGACGTTCAATGCATTTATCACAGATGGTGGAGAAATGTTCATGATATCATTACTTCTCGATCTCGGTTCGAAATCTTCATAACTCAAATTGTTGAGATTCGTCAAATGCGACTGAAAATCTGTTAGACTAGTTGTTGATATTCCTGAGTCTCTCAAATCATTTGAATCATTCGGAATATCAGTATCGTCCTCAGTGCTCCACTCCGTATTGCGTTTGTGCGATAAGCGTTTGGGTGGTGCGGGTGGTGCAACTGAATTTGAATTTGAATCTCGTTTGTCCGGTGTACAACCACGTGGTGGTAAAGGCGGGGCTTGCTCAGGTCCAGGTTCACTCCAAGAACTTCGCATACTTGCCTGATCTGTACCATCAGTTGGGGTCGGTAACGAATGTCTCAATGGTAATTTTGGACTGAGAGGTTTACTTAGAGTTCGGTGATGTGTCGGACGCGGTGGCGTGGATCCATATCCTACGGAACGTGGACGAACTTCACGTTGTGGTATTGGGGGTGGGGCACCATCCAGTCTCGTATAAAATCCCTCATCATCAGGCAAACCATCACTGTCTCCATGTGACAATCTTGAACCCGCTGTTTCTAATGTGACAGGACGTTGCTTCTCATTTGTTGGTAATGGAGGTAATGGAGAATTGATAATACTGTCTTGATGAATTGTGCGTTGTCTAGCTAAGGCACCTAAGCCTTGTTTGAGCTGTGTGAACCTCTCAATCAGTCTCTTATGCAGAGGTTGAACCCCTGCGGGTGCGATTTGTCCGTGAAGAACTAGTCCTGATTCCAATACGCTCATTTGATCCAATATCAAATTTTTCAATTTATTCACATGCGGTACCATATCAGGATTTTGACGTGCAAATTCTGGTGTTAGAAATGCTTCTTGGTATTTAGTTATACCCCCCATTACGTTCGCGTCAATTATTCCCTGTAACCGCATACTAAAAGGGTTTATATTTTTGTTCGGCTCTGCTGTATATTGTGCCACTAATCTTCGTAGTTCAGCTTCAACATTTTGCATTGTCTCGCAAGCATATTGGACTGGCGCAAGGAGTTCGGTCCGTCTTTCAATTACTTCGAACCAGCGCAATATTCCCGGAAGTTTCGCCTCTGTTGTCAAAGTTGTACGTTCAATCCATAGTGATTTGAATTCATTTTCACGGTCAACTAAACCACGGTGTAGTGGCCGATCAAATGTAAATTTCCGTACATCATTAACGAGGTAGAAAGCCACAACACGATCTGGAACTTCGCCCGTTGTGCATGCTAAACTACTCTCTTCGGGAATTGGCTTGACATTGCAAATTTGTATATCTAAAATTGAGAATCGAACATGAAAAGAATTGGTGAGAATCGACTGCGATAGTTTTTTTCCTAGTATATACTCACATTGGCCTTCAGACGTGATGATCATCTCATCCGGTGGGGAATTTTTCATCAATATTTGTGCACTCGGAAATTCTGTTTGCAGTCTCTGAGTGAATGCACCAATCCTCTCGTACTCCAAACCACGATAAATGAACAATTTATTCTGGAAATACAACCAAATAATTGGAACCATTGGTTCAAACAAATACCCATGGCACTTAAATAGATGTATATTCATGAAACTTACACGAACGAAGAGTGGAAAGCTGAGGCCATAAAACCCAACCCGAAAATATTCTGGTTCCGGTCTCAGTTGTGTTAATATATTGTCCAAGAACTTCGCCTGCATCTTCAGAATGTGACTGAGCTTTGCATAATCAAAGAGACGAGTCTCATAGAGAACAGCTAACTCTTTGCAAAGAGGTATACCTTTCTCCCAACATTTACCGCGATCAAAGTAATGAATGATTTGATGATACAGATGCTCTTTGCGTTGCCATTCTGGTTGTTGTGCATGTGTATGATCAGCTGGTAATAAACTTGAATCCCAACCAAGTTGATCAGCATAAAGTTTCATGGTGAAACCTGCTTCCGTATAATTCTCAGCTGCCAAATGGAGATCATGGAGTTTGTAAATGTATCTCAAATACATTTCCTTGCGATTGAACTCATTCTTATAGAAATTCTGTAAAAACAATGAAATTGGTCCCATAATGAAGGAGTAATAGATCTGAGTAATGACTGCAAGAATTCGCACACGCGCTCAAGAAAATCTACGCTCTAAACCCGACCATATTGGCTCTTTGAATGTTAGTTCAATTATGGCCTCGGAGCTTTATAATCTCTGTTCCTTATCTACATAGTAAATATTCCACCACGTGAAATGGCACGTGGCTAAATAACATTCACGGTCAATTATCACGATAATTAGCGAGCTTGCTTTTTCAATCAAATTATTGCTTTTCCATAACGATTGATCAGAGTCGGTTATGAGAAAGGAAGACCGTAACAATTCTAACTTTCTTTACATACCAATAAATTAACTGTGCATGACATGCGTTTATCACGGTTCTCATCGCCTTGAATGACACTTCGATAATCCAATAGCCTTTCCAGTAGACGAGTGACGGAAGTAATGAACGCTGTTCCGCTGTCTTTCCATGCTGGATCTTCAGACTGAACACGATCCAATAACCTTGAAAGATATTTAAATTCATCGAGTTAACGAATAATTGATATGACAGTACAATGGTTGCACACGTACTAAAGACTTACACGGCACTAAGATGCTCCCTGAGTAGTAGCAGAAAAGAAAGTTAATAAAGCAATTAGAATATAATCAGTAAGCCATCAATATATAGTTATGAGTTAGTTATTCTTATAACTTCATGTATAACAATATGCAAAACAATTTTTCATTCTTACTCACATCGTATTGAACAACTGACGATATTCGTCGTCGCCCTTATTCTCACTTATTAAAATATCCAGTTTGTCAATCAATTCCGATTCGACAGATTTGAAACTACCACGCGCTCGTTGTTCACACTCCATCATATCAAAGAATATGTGTAACGTCGCTTTTCGTAGTTCACTCTCTGGTACCAGTGTAACCTCAAGGAACGGTCCAACCATGCCAGGAATGAATTCGAGTTTACGTTCACCCAAATGTGACCACATTGACAAAATTTGAAATCCCATCAGTACTCTCATATCGCCGTATTTTTCCACAATTTTCTCCCGCTTCACTTCAGAAAATTGTTCAAGCTGCAATGACGGCTGCGTGAGATAAGCGACCGCCAGATTGAAATAAGTCGACCATAATTGCGAGTCAAAGTTGGTGTGTAAGAATTTGAACGCCAATGGTTGTGCTAATTCCTCAAGTGACTTAAGAATGATATTGTTCGCTTGCATACGCATCACAAGCCAATCAGGTGGGAATACTTCTAAGCGCATGAGATCATGGAGTACGAGAAATATTCGTAAGAGAAAATCTTTCAGCGGTTTACGTTCTCCATTTGGTGTAAGTGCTTCCCACAATCGTGGATAGTGATATTCGTCTAATTGCTGGAGAAGTCCTATGAGACAACCAACAAGACATCCCAACACTGGTCCATTAGCAGTGACAATAATCAATATTGTTTCGATTAATACATCGAAAATTGATAGGCATAGAATTTCTACATCATGATGGATACAGTTATTCACTTTATTTGTATCACAGCCACGTTTATATAGGAAGCTAAGAATTTCACCAAGAATGTCGGTACATGATCTTAGCTCTTCTCTTCTCGCCAAATGAATACTCAAGTGTTTACATATTGTAACTAGAAGGAGATTTCGACTCTCATCATCTTGGAATAATGTTGATGTAACAAGCTTGTTTATCGCCATCAGTTTTGCTTGCATTAACTGTGGTGGTGGATCTCTCGGTACTGCATCCAACATTGTACATGTTAATTTTGCGACTTCAAATACGGGCAATACAGCCACAAGTTGTTCGAATACATCTGATATCGATAATAATAATGCTTCTTGTGATAGTAAAACCATTTCATACGGTAATGTTAACATTTTGTTCAATGCGGCGAATAGCCGATAGAGATCACGTTTAAAGCTGTCCTCATACTGCCCAGCAGTTGCACGAGCAAACAGTAATCTGCTCTGTATTATAAATTTGAAGAGATACTCGAGCGAACGGAAACACTTCGTAATTGGCTCTTGTTTTTCAGCTGCCGTAACCCAATCTGCGCAATGTTGTACACTACTTATGAGTCCTTTGTAGACAAGCGCAGCAGCGAAATGACCAGAGATATAGACGTCAATCATTGGTTTGAAATGTTCGAATTTCGGATCTTCAAGTAAACTAAATATAGAAACGAGAACTTGGAAGACTAGACCAGAGTGCGCCGTTGAATTGCCATCTTCTGTGTGGAACATTGCGAAAAGTGAATCGAGAATATCTTGCAGAAATTTAACTAACTCCTCTCCCTCCAAACGCAACACACGAGTTAATGCCTCAGCTATTTTATCAGGATGTGTCTTCCACTGTAAAAGACTCAGCAAGTCAACATTTTGTGTTAATTTTGTACTGCACAATAAGGTCGTTATGAACACTGCTTCTTTAGGAGATCGCGTGAATGGCGGTACTCCAGGACAGTGGGGTTCTCGTGCACTTGCAGGCAACGAGAGATAACTCAATGAATCTAATTTGGCACGTTCCTCGCACTTGTATATATAAAGTTCGTGCAAACCATCTTGAATTGTAGCACCACCGTCTGGTTCCATCAAGCGTACAAAAGCAAAGTCAAATAACTTCTTGTCATTTTTTTCTCGTGCTAGAAAAAGAATATTTTCATAAGTACGATTCATTTCTTGTTGCATATTCTTTGCCAGTTATTCAGTTCTACTCAATACACTCACTTGAACAGTGACGAAATTCAAACCGTATATGACTTCCATAAAATTTTTCTATTGGCACCGCCAATCGCACAGTCTCAGCCCAAAATGGACTGTTGTGATGGTAAATTACTAAACTTTGATATTCGGAGCTACCTTCCATACCAGCCGCACCGAACAAACACTCCTCGAGTGACTGTCCCTCTGCGTCAAGTACTAGCATTGTTACCTGTTGCGAGAAGAAAAGAATGCAGTCGAAATTATGAGAAGTTTCATCATGCAACATACACCCAATTGGATTAAAAACATTGGCTTAGAAATTACTCACCTCGATATTCTTGCCTGTTGATTTACCACCACGTTCAAATTCACCACGTTCTAGTCTCAGGTACAAATCGTTCCGGACATCACCGGGCATAATAACATCTGAGAATCCAAGTTTTTTCGTTAAACATACATTTTTAAATAAATGTGGATGTTCATCTCGGACTTGTGTCAATTCCCCATGCAGCACTCGCAATGACACAACAATTCCATAGTTTGGCTGTCCTGGTAACGATGAACATTTATTATTACGTATGATTTGCTCATGCAATTGATGGAACTCTTTTTCTTCGCCCTGATAGACTTTGAAAGTCATTTCCAATTCTTCAGCATGGTCATGTGCAGCCTCTGCGAGCGATAAAACACCAACTCCATGTGGACGTCTGTAGACAGCACTTCCGGTCTTGTTTTTATTAGAATCGGAGTACAACATCCGGCCACAGCGCATAACATGAGCAATAACGTAGAGGTCACGACTTAAATCAGCATTACCAAGGTCGGTAAAGATCGTGCAGTTACTGTGAAGCTTCTCCACGTAATTAGAGAAACCTTCCTTGGATATTCGTACGAGAAATCTTTCGCTCAGGTATGCATTCCGTCGGGAATCCCAAAGCGAAAAATAAATCTCAGTGTCTTCGCCAACTGAATGGCCAAAGTCCCGCATACAAAAGTACAAGTGGTGGGTAAGAACTTTCTTGTGTTCCTTTCGACGTAATGTACCGCGTGCTGATGCCCCTTGGGAATTTTCTGCACTCTGGACATGCTAGAGTAAGACATTATTGAGAGAATTAAACAAGTAATTCCGACAAAAATGGAATTCAAATACTTTTGCACTTCAGAATATTTTTTTCAACGTAATCCTCTCGGGTTAAACTTTCTCACGCAACTCATTTTTTCTCTACATCCCCTGTCATATTTTCTGATTTACCAATGAACTTCAATTTCATACATCCGAAAAGCATTTCATATTCTCTTACTTAGTCATGAAATATACAATTACCACTTGATAAAGTTCGACAATTGACATTGTTTCAGGGTCGACCATGTGGGCTCCTTGGCGAGGAACCAAATCCAAGCCGAGTTTTCTGCGAACAGATTAATTGAAGAATATCATTAATTATCTTGATCAATGAATAATTTCCAAGTGAAAATAACAAAAAGTACCATGGCACCTAAACAATATGAATCACTATTCATTATTAGTGGTGGCGCCATTATCATCGCCCAGTACAGTTTAATTGAATAGCTAATCTCGTGTTACTTTAAAACATCTACAAATTATGTGCAAGTTCTCATGATCCTGACCGCACGCTTCACGCCCAATGCATTCGAATCCGGGGGAAACCCATGGTCGAAGTTACGACACACATACAAAGATAAACCGAGAAAGAAATATACACAACTATCCTCCAGTGTACATGGCGTTAGTCCCCCACCCAAGCTCTCGCTACAATGGAATGCAGGTAAGCGTATACAAGGTTCTCTGAACAACGCCTGGTGCGAGAGCAAAATAAATAGAGAAGATATTTGGAATCATGAACAATGAATTCCATCCGTTGGCGGCCCATAAATCTACAGACAGCCGTTTATTCTTTAAAAATGAATGATGCAAGAAATAAAGCCATAACCCAGACTTCAAATTTAATTCACATCTGAATGAAAGCTTTGTGAGGAATTGAAGTATCCATTGTGCAATTAAAGATTCAAACAAGACAGCCATTTCATTTTTTTGTCTTCCAGCTTTTGGTTGGCTTTCCGTTCGCGTAATCCCAATGGGTGGAGAATTTTTTTCATTACTCAAGAGTTTCTGTGGAATCGATTCTGTAGGTTATTTGCCTCTCTGAAAAATCCCCCAAAGGCATCCGGCAAATGGTGCACCGCCACTTTCGCGATTGCCACGCGCGTTGTGAGAGATATACAATACACCTCTTGGGAATTGACGCTGTGGTTTCATCAGATAAAAAGTCTTCGAGCTTATACACTGGTCACAATCGTCACCATTCTCAAGCTCTATCATTCCTCAATCTATTCCCCTAGTGAGTGTGCAGCAATCTTCCGGTGTGCACGACCCCCACACCCTCCAATACACTCTTCTCAACACTGGAGTCAATGCATCGACTTATAAGAATGACTGATCTCCTTCTAGCTTGAAAGACACCACTCTTTCCGAGTTTGGATTACAATTATCATCAGGACCTGTCCATCCTACCATATATTGAACAGTCGTCGTACATGGTGTTGATGTCAATCATCTGGCTGGGAATAATTTTTTCTCCTGCTGAAATATTGTATGGGGCCCGCGAGTCTTTAAAGCCATGACTGATGAGGCCAAGAGGCCCATTCCCCCCACACTTGTTGGAATGCTGGCCAATGCTGGCAAGCTTGGTGACTTCAATGCATGGAGACAGATTCAGCCAATCTCTATCGGGGACTTATGTTCCTTTCTCAAACATATTGAAATATTCTTCGGTCAATTTTTTTTTTGTCACAAATGACCAAATCTGTATATCTTGGGATATTGCAAGACTCACTCGTATTTTTAGACAGAATGTGGCAAGAGAGAATGCCAAAGTAAGAGTAGATTGATGAATATTCAACAGAGGATCACTTGGTTTGCCCATTTTATAGTCCCGACCATAAAAATGCCATTTCGATGGTGGATAGGTACGTGCCATAATGTTCGTGTTCACCTAAATCCACCTTACGATGACATTATAGATGTAAATAAAAATTTCATAGCAATATTTCACCGTTCTGATTGTCAATAGTGACAAATACGCTAGTTCATTGCGACCATTGTTATTACATAATCATAGTCGAGATGTATAAATTGTAATCGACATCGATGATCATGAGCTGTAGAGGCAGGTATGATATTCGATATAGCCTCGTGCTATATCCTCTCCATAAATATACATGCACACAAGGCATGACAGGCAATGTAGAATCGCTTATGCGCATTCAATGCTCATTTCTCTTGCCGCAGGAGAAAAAAATATATCTATCAATTGATGAATGATCATTAGTTTCGTAGAATTGAAATGGATGCTGCATTCAAAACACTGCTCATATCTTCTGCAGTCACAACCACCGACTCTGGAGTTATCTCCTTGCCATGAGAGTTCAATCATCTCATGTGCTGAATTTTTATCTAGAAAATAGTATGACGCAGAAACATTATATGTATATATTATCAAGGGTGTTGGGAAACTCTCGGAACTGCCTCAGCATCGTTGATAATAAATAACAAAAATAATTCAGATTGACACACCACAAAATGATGGATACATACTACTGCGGTTGTAATCTCGTATCTGAGAGGTTTTTGGTTACTGTTCAGTAGCCAGGGAGCTTGTCTACTATAATTACAATCCACACGGAACCTGTCGACTTTCTGCGCTATATATTTTTTTTATTTTCGTTCCTCTTTCTCTTCATGCTTCTTCGTATATACAACTCGCTAGAGATGAGTACAATCTGCCACGCTCGTAAGATTCTATTGGCTTGGTCGATTTTCTCTGTCAAAGTCACAGCTGTATGAACGTTCTTATTCTTATTAACAATTGCTGATGCAATATCCAACATAGTACACTCTACCTTCTCCATACCTGCAATTCTGAAACTCTTCACCAATTCCGAAAAGAAAACTATACAGGGGAGTAGTAAATCGAATGAATTTTCGTTTATAAATTATGTTATTATATCATTGACTGCAACTGTTTGTGGAGCACCATATCATTCCAGGCGAATTCCGTTATATATTGTAACGTTCACAGACACATAGACACACATGGCTGCTGATAGATGGGAGAAGAAAGTTGAAAGGCTCGGGCAGTAGGGAAAAGCATCGATATCAACTTCAATACCGCAATCAGTCGAGTTATATACATTGCCTATTCACATTCTGTTCACGTCAAAGGTTGTATTCTCAGCGAGTTACAACGGCGCCACTTCTATTGAATCATGATATGTGCGGTGCTTTCAAGAGTTATATCGTTCTTATACACATGATAGAACTCAACGATACGATATATGAGAGAATAAACCAGAGTGGAGACTTTTATTTTATTTCAAGCACAGCTCGCCACTAGAATTTGTGCTGCATAAGTCATCCGGATATCAAGGTATTCAGTTGTTGAACAACGTTGTCACTTCCGCCAAAATGTCAGATATAAAGTACCTCTGTGGTACATGATAGATATTAGAGTACAAAGTCGAAGGCCATGAAATGTTCATGTATACATCAGTCCACCCTCGACGTACTCGAGAGTTTGGAAGTGAGTAGAGGGAGATGAAGCAGAGCAGGGTGACTGGATGACGATAACCGGTTGGTTCCACACACATATACACGATCATGGAGCAGTGGCGTCACGACAAGATGAGTTGATGGTTCTTCATCGGTTGTTGGTGCCAGCGACCCCGTCATATCATCAAAAAGGGATCTACATGTTTCTAAATTCCACAAAGGATCAATACCGTGAATGAACAAATCATCTGCAAATTTGTAATATTCACTCTCAAATCATTCCTGATATGATATTAAAACATTTCAATGTTGATTTATATCAACCTGACAACTAGAAGTCAGCGGTTTCGTTTTATATTTCCTTTGTATTCGTGATGAAATTTGTCGCATGAAAGATCTGGGAAATTGAGATTGAATACGAATTGCCATACGGAGGATAATTGGTTCCAGCGCCAGTGAAATATATCCATGAGGAATTCTCTGCGGATATGCAGTGCAATCCGTTTGTTCGCTGGTACATGCTCTGTGGATATATCTGACGTGAATATGTATACATAAATGGAAGCCAAAATTGTTATGTGTCTACAAGCCTCTAGCATGTATGTGATGCAACAATGCATCGTAGTACCAGTAAGAGGATTGAGATAATGGATGTCAGGGTCAAATCCAGTATGCCAATCCCGGTGTTCTCAATTATAACAAGTGGGGCGTGATTAAACACATTGCTCGTGATATACAGATATCTATCGAGTGTACAAAATAATTATCCATAACAGCACTGAGTCCTCGCTATTTTTATAATCATTTTTCGTCTGGTATACAGAAATAAATTCATTGTTATCGTTGATAAAGATAAGATTCAACGCAAATTCGTTTGTTACCTGGAGGACAACAATCAGAACAATGGATTTTAGAAGTTCTTAGTTGGAAAATGTAATTTTCCCTCTTGAAATTTCGTTTGTTTGAAACAAGAGAACGCAACCAACCCGCATGTATATAATTCTATGGAACCTGTAGAAACACGAATATTTTTCATGCTAACTGCCGTGTACTTTACTTCGCTTAAAGACATCTAAGATTTAATGGTTATTTACTGTTCTATTATCCAATATGGGAGTGATGGAAGTGACGAGAGTGATTCTGTTAAGAAAGAGAAGACAAATACCCCCACAATCAATAGCAATTAATACAAGAAGTAGTAAATCATTAGTATGAGATTTAGGTTAACACACATCAATTACCTTATCTGAACAAAGGCGAAATCATCAGCCAAACTCCATCAGGCAAGGCACTTATGTACGCTTATTAAGACCAACAATTCCCGCACCATTCATTAACCATTCTCCATTATTCATTTTTGTTTTTTGTTTCCTCTTCCTCCTCTGGCAAAATAAGCGCATCGCCAGTAGCTGAAGCATTCTCATGTCTATACAACAAGAGCCAACGTGTATTTCCCCAGGCCTTACGGTGGATATCGTGAACAAGTAGTATATAAGGGTGTGTATATATGTGAAACATCACGAGAAATACACACCAACCTACACATATATGATAAAAATACAGAGGAGATGAAAACGTGTTTTCAAGTTGGCGCGAGCGAACGCCCGCCATTTTTACCTCCGGCTTCGGTTGGTTTGGCCTTACGGCCGCGCGCGTAACCGCGCGGCACTGCTCTCTCAGGATACCAAACGCGTACGAAGAAAAGGAATATCATGGCCATAACAGGATGAAGGAGGATCGCGGGTAGAGAAGTAGAGGTAGGCGGACGGAAGGTAGAATAGAACGCTTTATCATGAACTTCTTCCTGAGAAGTACAGATCACAGACAACTCTTTGGATTTTTTCCTGGCGTACATATGTACATATCCACCGAGGATGCGCGTCCATGAGAAAATAATCGATTATCGAATCTGAATATAATTGATTCTGTTTCGATAACTACTGATGTACATGCAACGAATGATTGTCGAACTCGGACTCGTAGAAAAATACATGCGAAAAAAATTCAATTATAGAAGATCAATCGGATTATCGATCACTTCTCAATAGAGTCGATTTGTGATTGATTGGGACTCGCGATTGTTTAAAGTCATGCAGCTCCATCGATTCTTTGTTGGTTCTTGTGATGACTGATTTACACGCATCCAACCTCAAAACAATCTGGGAATTGTCATATTCTTGAAATTCGAATATATTATGATTTATTGATGTACGTCATATTTTCTATTAGGACAGGCGGATATGAAACCACAATCCAGACACAAGACGCGGGCGAAGTCAAGAGCCGACGTGTTACGCCGGTAAGAAATGCCGGTATTATTATGATGACTGAACGCTCGAGGCAGAATACATGGTACGGTGGTAAGGAGAAATATGGCGTAAAGTAAAAGAAGAAGAAGAATGGAGAGAAGAGAGTGGAGGGTGATGCGAATGTTGAAGTGGTAGTGGTATGGTAGACGATCTCTTCAATATACAGTGCATGAGGAGGAAAGAGAGACTTTAAAGAGCCTGTAATGCTCACTCGGGACCCTCCATCCTAAAGGGGGAACAGGTTCTCGGCTTGGTTACCGGAGTATTCACCGTGCTGAAAACCTTGGCTCGCCCACAAGAGACTTCTTAGTTGCGCGAAGACTAAGAGGATTGGAAAAAAAAGTGCGTGCGATGACGCGCAGTGAAAGAATGAGAAACGGAAGATGGAAGAGTATCGTGGCTATGTCTCTCGTGAGGGGGAGAATTTTTCGTTGACTTCACCAGCATACACGATTGGTTGGTCCAACGATTGTTGTCATCCCTCTTTGTTTACTATTGACTTTATTAATAATTTCAGACAGCAATTGCAGACTTTCACTTCCATTGAGAACAATTTTCATAAATTCTAGACATGCGAATTCAGTTCAATGGGGCAGCTTGAGATCAAAGTGAAGTTTGCAGACAATATCGATAATCAATAGGACTATTGGATTGAGCGAGTGTTTGGATATCGAATTTCGAGATTTTCGAATGCTTCCACATGTGGAACTGAAGATGTATTCATATTGAAGCTGCTCTCGTGCATTCTCAATTCAATAGGAATGACGTGATAGCGATTGGATTTGGACAATTTATATGGAAGTCACGACCTCCCGCAGAGCGTCGTAAGCGATCATTGACTGTGAAGGCCGTAACAGAAATTTGTAACGATTACGATAGAGCGGGTAAGACAGATAATTAATTCATGTCGAATTGCTGTATGCCATTACATGTATGTGAGTTAATTGTTTGTTAAATCACTTGTAATTGAATATGGCTCCATCTTCACATTTTCACATCGATAACTGTACTTCAATAATGTACTTCACATCAAGTATCCCTAGGACTCCCACTTCACACGTGAATAATTGATCTCAACTTTCCCAACCAATTCAACGCGTTTCATTTTTACAAACATGGAAATTTCATCATATCTTTCTGCCAATCTGCAACACCGACAGAGCTTGAGTCCCATTCACGATTTAACTGGATAAAAAAAATCAGCAGTAAGGTTTAAGACGAGAAAAAAACTAATAGCAGGAGATTTCAGTATGTATTTCGATAGAAAACGTTGGTCAGATAACAGAAGAAATATTAGAGAGGAAAAACAAAATAGAGGAATGAACAATAGAAATCGTGTGAAAGAATGGTCCTGTCGTGATTTTGGAGGTCGAGTGCACACCTGGTATGTCCCACCACCTCCATCACCACCACTGCAACGGTTATACCACAATATGGCGGGTGGAGGGGCCCACGTAAAGAGAGAGAAAATCCGTGAGTCAGTCGCTTGCGAGTCGCTCATCGGGCCCCCGAGTTGGCGCGATACGCGTCTCCATCAGTGAGTGTTAGTCTTCCACTTCATATCGTTATATTCTCTATTCTGTCTTCAAAAGTCGCGTGGTTTCTGTTTTTTTTCGCCAGTTAATTCATATCACACCAACAACAGGGATATTGATAACCTCGAACTGGTCGTGGAAAAGAATAATTACAATTGGAAAATTAACTAGGTGAGAAAAAACAAAATACGGTCGGTACATGAGACAAATATTACTGTGAAACGTGTGTGATATATATTCGATCATATGATAAATAAAAATGTAAAGGGTCGCATTGTCTGACCATTCACAATTACTTCGTGAAAAATATAAATTTTCATTCGATCTGAAGTCGTAGAGAGATAAGAATTCATGAGAAAAAGAATTGTGGAAAGCCATGTGTGGCGCTCAATAGAAAAAAAAAGAGAGTGGCTTCACTTTGCCTCACATGTGAATGTGTATATGTGTATTATGAATTCTGAATGCACGCTGGTAGCCGTAACAGGCAACTACTACACAACTCCAATGCCTATATATGTGAAAGGGAGAAAAAGATGCAGCCGGTTTTGTTTTAACCTTTCATAAATCTAATTCCTCTCTTTCTATTAATTCTTCTTCTCCTTCACATGTATAATCTGTAGTGGCTTATCGCAGGAAACCAGTTAATCTATTCTTTAATACAAATTATAAATATGAATTGGAATTATTTCCATATTAATCGGCCAATTATCATACACGCAATTGTTTATTGATATTCTGAGCTTTCATGAGATGCGAGCTATCATGAAGAATGAAATAGATGAAACTGGGACACAATTTGATAACACGTCAAATGTAATGTCGACTTTCAATAGAGCGCATGTAGACAGCCACGTATGTCGAGAATATTCATCTCATTATCCATTCGCAACGCATGTGTTGGAATAGTCATAAAAATATTAAACCATTATCCACCTACGTGATGATAACATTTTTTTCGTGAGTTGAAACCTCAGTAAATATCGCACATGTGAAGGTTTTGATTGAAAGCGTGTTAAACACTAACCAGTAACATGATCCGAAATATTATGGTGGCAAGAATGTAATTATTGTTAATGTATATGTGATATTTCCCTTCATTCTCTTCGCTATCGTTTGAGTTTCTTCATATCTTAATAGCTACTCCACATGTCGCCACTTTTTTTCTCCAATATAGACTTGCCTTGCCATAATTGTTTCAATCATATTCGAGAACGCTGTCTCAGGTGCGTTGGTTTATCTATGAATTGAGTAATATTACACAAACATTAATTCGTTGGAGCAATTTTATGCATAATTTTCTCTGATGAGCATGAATAATGTTGTCGAAAATCAAATGTACACGCTCTGTCCATGTACTGTAGTATAAGAAAACGGTATGACTGTTGGAAAGTTCACTTGTGTACTTAGAGGACAACAGCCCTCACCTTTTAAGAAACTAAAAATACTTCAAACTCGGTGGGACGTCTGATAACCTAAAAAGTAAAGAGGGAAAACATGAGTGGATAATTCAAGGGTCACAAAAGAGAACAAATAGAAGCAGCTGTGGAAATTTCACAGACAGAATTTAGATAACTAATTCTCAAACAATTTTCCTCGAGTTCTATATTTTTTCTCTACTTTAAAACACATCAGATGAGAATTCTTCCAAGGACTTGCAACTGCATGTTGACCAAGTGTATATTCATTCCTCATGTAATATCATCTTGTTGTGATTTCATCAACGACCTCTAAATCATTCTGAGAATTGATTTAACTGTTGAGTCAAGTCAGAGTAGATAACGAATGATCTCGAGTGTAGAACGAATTATCATATTTAATCAGCACCACTCTTTCACTGCATAAATTGTATTACACTCCCACAACTCGTGCGAAGTTTTGACTGTATTCACTAACTTTCCTTCTCTTTGTCTACTAGAAGAACATGTTGTAAATGCCATTTATCGCATGGCTTCAACTGCGATCGTCGTCCTTTCACTAAATAACTAAACAGATAGTGAGTTACAGTCAGACAGCAGATTAAATAACAATCAACCATTCAATTGTTTTGAAATTTCAAAAATGAAATCATGCGTATGGCAAATAAAGTATCTGCCATTTTTTCATTTCTTCCACTCCTTTGTTCTCATGGAAAAATTCACACCAGTAAATATTTATATTCTGGTCACGTTTATCACTTCAACGTCGTCACACACATCGTTGTGCGCGGTCACTGATCGTATTTTTCTACTCGATCATGTTGGCTTCATTGGTGGTTGAAGTGGTGTCTCTGGAGACAAGACCACAAAAGTGACAAGACTGATGAGCCAAGACTTCATGTTGGCACCGGTACTTTAGTTGGATTTTTCCATTATTTATGATTTATTTTTCACGATTCAAATAATATATTTATTTCTGCCATGCACTCAACAGACGAATGAAATGAATGAGCATTATTTAACTCATCCGGCACGAATTCCAACAGTGTAGCGATGCACGCTCACTTCGAAATTTTCATAACTTGAATGACAACGATGCCATATATAATGGTGAAATGAATATGATTGTCCATACCAGAGATCTCTTAGCGTGATGAAAATTCATTCGCAAATAGTTTTGACTGCTGTATAAATTCATTCTCATCTACGCCTGGGAATAATAATAATTATCATTTTCTTCTACCACTTCAGTAAGTTGTATTTTACCCTGATACTTATTTGTTCCTCGGCTGCTACCATCGATTGAGCGGGTACATAATACAACGAGCACTTTTGTGACGTTAAATACCCTGACAAGAAATACCATTGTCGGATGTGCCATGTTAGGAGAAAACCATTTGTGAAACATGTGACGATTAAAATGAGTAATTGAATAATAGGTTTTATGACAATGAGAAAAAAAATCACGAATGCAACTGTCTACTTTGAAAGACAAATGAACGAGCATGATAAATTCATGTAACTGAAAGGAACTCAGTTATTTGTAGTGTAATTTCTGTATCCATTTCCTCATAATTCATATTCAGATGACAAGAGAATGTTGAAATTGTCTATGTCAATAATTCAATACTATTTCCACATTGAGTTCAATCGATAAATATTTTATTCTTATAATTGAAATACCATCTGTTGGAATTTGCCGTGAGAACAACACAGACAATATTCAAACTTTTCTGAATCGATTAAACTACGGGTCGTATATTTGTTCAGTCCTAAAATTCCTGGGGAAGAATGGAGATAGAGAGAGAAATTGAGAGGAGGGACGGAAGAGGGTCGAAGACCCGAACACGCGTGAGATGGGCGCTGAATTTTTTCCCTCCTCTCTTCCGTATGAACGAACAGGTCAAACGTGAATCACCTGAGTATACATGAAAGAAAGTCACCAAGAAATAAAAACCATCTTCGCTCTTACATTCTCACGCTAAAGAAGAAAAAGAATAACACATATACCATACTCTCCAAAAGTCTACGACTGAAATAAGATGACACTTATTCATGTCAATTGATTCTAATGATAAAGAAGGCCACATCGCAGCTGAATTTATATGAAGTTCACGAAGTGACTATTGAAACTTTAATTTTTCGATCCCATTTTTTCTGACATAGCAAATGTAAATTTGCAGAGAATTGAACGGTAATTTATACGTTTGTACATCTACACAATATTTTTCACATTTGTGAGATAATTGTTCAAAGTAACCCCATCCAGTTGTGAGAATGTTGAGGGAGACTACAATTCTCTCAAGAGACCACAATCATGAGACATTGCTGGGTCCATCTGACTTGGTGATTGACCTCGTGCAGATACGGCACGCGCCCCGCCTGAACTTAATTAATTGACTAATAAAACGAGCTTAAGCAACGTTCTAACTCGACGTCCGTCCAACGTTGGACCATCGCAATCATATTCCTTACTGAGTTACATTCATATGAAATATTTTTTAGTTTTCTTCATTCTTCACCTTGGACACTTCCAGTCAATAGTAAATGAGAGAAAAAAACGTATACATATCACAATTGATTCACTATGTAGCTAATTATGTTGATCTTTATCTTTTTGCAGAGTGACTGAAGCATAAACAAGAATGACGGTGCTTGGTCTCGTGTCGGCTGTCGCCGGCTTCGTGAAAGTGAGGTATCTAATAGACAAGGCCGTCATCGATAATATGGTGTTCAGAGCGCATTACAGGATCACGTCGGCTATTTTATTCGCCAGTTGTATTATTGTTACAGCCAATAATCTCATTGGTAAGTCTATAACGGTTCATTTCTCTATCATGAATGTGTAGAAAATGAAGAATGTATGGAGCAAGAAATTGCAAATAATGTACAGCAGTTGTTGGATCATAACATATATGTGAATGTTGATTTAATTTTCAACAAGACTGTTCACCATCTGTTGGACATTACTACAACTTGAACATGGCTTGGTATTGCAATTTGAAAATGTTATTCTATATCAGCTCGCTCGATTGCATATGTATTCATTTGGCAATTAAACAAGTTGTAACTTGAATATTGCAGGTCATCCGATAAATTGCATAGCTGATGAAAAGCACGAACATGTAATCAACACTTACTGCTGGATTACGTATACATACACAATGCCAGGGAATTTAAATAAACCTGTCGGTTCTCATGTGGCACATCCAGGACTTGGGTTGGATAATGGGGAAAAAACATATCACTCCTACTACCAGTGGGTACCATTCATGCTATTTTTCCAAGGCATTCTCTTCTATATGCCCCATTGGATGTGGAAACAATGGGAAGAGGGGAAAATTGGAATGATATCCGATGGTATGCGCGGTTCTAACATGGACAGTAAACAAGAACGACAATTAAGGACCTCTAGGCTCGTTCAATATATCAAAGACACATTGCATTTGCACAACAGCTATGCCGCTGGATATTTCTTTTGTGAAGCCATGAACTTTGTCAATGTTGTGAGTGATGAGCGTATATATACACATTTCCGCTTGATAAGGGTATCAATAACATATAATCAGTACAGTTTTCTCATATGATCCTATTTTGTTATTCAGGTCGGTAACATATTTTTCCTGGACACATTCCTTGGTGGTGCTTTCTTGACATACGGTACTGAAGTTTTGAAATTCAGTCAAATGAATCAAGAAGAACGAACAGATCCCATGATTGAAATATTTCCACGTATCACCAAATGCACATTCCATAAATTTGGTGCTTCTGGAACAATTCAAAAGTTGGATGCTTTGTGTGTGCTCGCATTGAATATTATCCATGAGAAAATATTTATTTTCTTGTGGTTTTGGTTCATTGTTCTCGCTGTTCTGTCCGGATTAGCCTTGCTCTACAGTATGGCTGTAGTTCTCCTACCCAGTACACGAGAAGCGATATTGAAGAAACGTTTCAAGTTCAGTACACCATCGGCAGCTAATGCTCTCATCCGAGAAACTCAGGTATGTGATGACATGGTCAATAATTATGTCCATTTCGCTATTTTGAAAACTGACAGACAGAATAATTCTTTTATCGGTTTCAGGTTGGTGATTTCCTCCTGCTTCACTTGCTGGGCCAAAACATGAGTATGATGTTATTTACTGAAGTGCTGGACGAACTTTGTCGTCGTCTACATGTTGGTTCGAGTACTAGTGCGTCGCCAGCATCAGTTCCTTCGGCGCCAAGTACACTTGAAATGTCGCCAATTTATCCGGAAATCGAAAAATTCTCCAAGGACACAGAGATTTAAATTCTGTCGTGTTTATTTTTTCTATTTGACCTAAACACTGATTCTTTGTGATATATTACTCGCGATGCCTTTTGATTAGGCACACGAGACATACTGTGCTATCGATCTGGTAGTTGTGCAAGGGGGGAGAAAAAATGAAAAATCTTGACTCGGAATTTTATCGGTTACTGTGAAAACATCACGATTTGTAGATAATGCAGAAAATCGTACGAATCTTTGCGATTGAGCTATTAGAAAAAAGGATCTCGAGAGTATTGTCCGCCATGCATAGTAGTGAAAAAAATGTCATTCATTGTATTAAAAATCAAGTCAACGCATGGTCGAGTATTATTTCAATAACAACATAGTTACGACAAAAAAGTGAAACAATTTGTGGTGCAATGGATTTCCTTTTCTAAATGTTACAATCATTTATCGGTTGCCTGTACTCTGTAATGATAGGAACAATAGTGTGTATTCAAGTAGTTCCGTCCAGGGCATCATAAGCTTTGCGTTCCACAGACTTGTGCATTCATTTCCTTAGTAATTCGTGCCAATCATAGTTTCAGGAGCACTTTATTATCGATCACCAACAACATGTAGAGATAGGTTTTCGAAAAATTAAGGATGAATAGAAATATATGGAATTAAGACCTGTGCCAATTAGCATCATATTTCTGACAAACTAGAGTGTACACAGCTCTCAGAGTTCACTCAATATTCTCTCTCTCTCTCTCTCTCTCTCTCTCTCCCTCTCTCTTTTTTTACACAATCTTTCTCACTGCCATAAGATTCACGAATGCGACGTATTGAGTACAGACCATGAGATCATTCTCCGAATATGTTTGGTACAATTTTCATGGAATAGGCTCTGTGAGAAGAAGAAATGAAGAGTAGGAAATCACAGTTGCCCTGGATAGTTGTTGTACTACATGCCGAATATGCATGGAAAACGCAATGAATCGATTGAGATTTACCATTCACTACAGCTCCTTAATAAGCTATGCAATATACCCGATTGTTAATGATTAAAAGTTTCCAGTAATTCTATAGTTTAATATAAAACGCTTTTTATCAATCGTATAATCACGAAAGAAAAAAAAGAGAAACCTCTCGAATATCGAATTGTGCAAGAACGAATATGAAAAAGGCGTTCAATGATAGTTTATTTCAAATATATAAAATTTAAATGTACTCTGGAACGTTAAATCCGGAGGTTATATAATATAAATAATTCTTATAAGATGAAAGGCAAAGAGCTGAAAAAATATGATTTGCAAGCTATGTTTGTTTGTAACTTGCTTCGTAGTTCATGAATAACATACGGACAGAACACGACACAACGATTAGAATAAGTCACTCTCTCATTTCGCGCACATATGAATTCAAATATTATTTACCTAGTTTTGCTTATGATGACGAATGCGAAAAGAGGAACGAAAGAAGTAAATGACATTGAAATCTGTATCATTGTTCGGATATCACGAATAATGACATAAATACACGTTTATGATCATTCAACAAATGGAAGACAATAAAATGCTGACTCCTATTCATACATGTTATATCGATTATTCATATAATGTGAAGCAGATTGACTCACCGATTTCCCCAGTCGACTTTGTTGATGATTCGTAACTTTAATTCTCGCGTTTGATCGGTGGTGAGTGTTCCACCTAACAGCTGTCGACGCCATTCTAACAATTCTCTCATTACCTTCCGTAGAGCATTGAACTTGTAAATTTCCCGCTCCTGTAACCAATGGAAAGGAAGGAAATTAGGAAACTTATTCAAGTCAATTGATAGTAGAAAAATTTTTCTTCGTTAAATTCATTATACATGAATGTATTCTTGCATTATTTCCGAGACAAATAAAAGGAAAAATTATTTGCACAGTTGGACTTGAAATTTTGAACTTCCGACTCACGATACAGCGAGACTTTTTCTTGTTTATTGAGATAAGCCATATAACGATTCGTATGATTCACGATTATTCAGCTTGGCCATAGAACAACAATCGTTTCTCCCGACTTCAATAGATCAAGAAAATGAATGGAGGAATTAAATGAACTTCTTGGCAACCACTAAGAAAAAAAAAGTTTTTTTTCTTCTCTCTGGCATCACATACAGTCATTGCACAGTTATTTTATACTCACCACGTAGAGCCTTTTCCAGATGCCACCCCATTCTCGGAGAACCAGTGTCACCTCGCGTACTACTGGATCTTCCAATGGTATCACCGATTCGAACAGTCCTTCATTTTCAATCTTGCATGGCTTCAAATGAATATATGAACTCGGAAATATTCCTTTCACCGCTCGATTCTTCGTCGAGAAACCTCTGTACCAGCCTGTGACATGAAATGTAAAAAAAAAAAAAACAAAGCATCACAAATTACACAGTGGTTCTTTTTCTCTCCACTTTAATCATCTTCCTTTTCATCTTTGGATCAAAGCAAATTACCTGCACATTCTTCTAAAATTTGTACCGTTTCACCAATCTCCATAGGCAATCCATAGCGTGTATCACCTCGCCAATTGTACACGGCTATAATGAATAAAATGAAACATTAATAATTAAATATCTCATGAAAGGGAAACAAAAATAGGCAAAGGATAGATTGGATTGAAGACTAGACGAGTGAGAGTAATAGAGAAAGAAGAATTCAAAGTTGAATGTATATGGACTTCGGACACCGGATGCCCAGTGACAATGTGTGTATGACATAGGCTTCCGGTAGACAGCTACAGAAACACACGAGAGATGCATCTCAATGAGCATTTACGCCTCTGACGTAGTATACCGAGTGGCTGTGTGCGAATGGTTGTTCGCATCCTGCTATTCAACGATACTATACCATCGCGCGACACTGTCCATGTTCAGTTATCTTCCCAATAAGTCTCGACAATATACACATATATGTTCCCAAGAAAACATAACTGTATCCCACTTCAAAACACGTGTTCTTCACCAATGAAGTAATAATAAGACACACATCTCACTACCATGTGCATTCTCTTTTCATTCAACTGTCGTCCATTATATACCCATTTATTCAAATCTAATCAGCAGCTCATTATCATCAATTAACAACAATTAATTAATTATTCTAAAGAGCACTAACGAATGCAAATGAAAATATAAACAGGGCGAGAAAAGTGGAATGAATAAATTGATTAATTTGAAACACTACAAGTGAGGTTATATAAATGATTGATGTGCTATAATTTGTAGGATATCTGATGAACGAATGAAACCTGCACCAATGAAACAATCTCGCGAGAGTAACCATTTGATGAGATCATTAATCAATAACACCAATTACATGAAATCTGGCAGGTGTGAATGAAAACCTATATTTCTCTCGAATCCAAATGTTGATATAAATTGAATTTATTCATTATCGTGTTAGCCAACTCATCACATATAATTTTAGAATTAGTGAGATGATTCCCAGGAAAAATAAATCTTTGAATTACAGAATTTATTCACGACACATGTGCAAATAGGTCATCACTTAGAACAATTGAATAATTATCCTGAATTAACGTGACAAATGTAAACAAAAATGTAAATGTGAGCAACATATCAAACTGCATTAATTAAAACTCAAAAATAAAAAATGTAGTAATTATTTTCTTGTGATAATTGGTGTGAAATGTCATAAGCAAATAATTTCTATACCACAGAAGCAATTCTCAACAGTGAGGGCAAAGTTCATACGTAACACATACACAACGCTCTCACGTGCAAGCAGTTTTGTGTACGTTCGTTTCATTCTGTAGAACAAAGGCAAGTGAAATAGCGACGACACATTTGTGCATTAGGGTGTCTTCCTCTGTCTCTTTTTCTCTCCCTTCATCATAATATCTTTGTCTTATTCATATACATCAACCATATACTCTGTAGATGCTTTCCCAGGTTTTCCCGGGGAATCAAATCAATAGCTCTCCCTTTTTCATATATAAAACATTTGCACGAGGGGGTAAAATCGTAGGGGTGAGTAGTATGTATACCTAGAGTACATAGGTATACGGAACAATAAACGAAGAAAGCGAATGTGAAAGGCGACGAGAATTAACAAAGATAGGGAATGAATGAATTGTTATATATACGGGTGACTGTGTATATATCCATATGTGTATTTGTATATATATATGGAAGGGAATGAAAGTGAGGGGCCGTGAATATACGACAATATACGAATAAAGACCAAGAGGCAACAAATGACGCAACCAGACGTAAACAATGGCTAGTAGAAATTGTCAAAAAACATTTTCTTTTTTCATTTCTTTTTTCTGATTTTTCAATGTATCAAGATGATTGTACTGGCCAGTTGTCGTATAGATATCCATATTCAATAGCGAATATGAATTCTTTCAACAGCAAGGAAAATAATATTGATAAAAAGTGTTGCGTAGTTTTCGAATTGATATGCAAACTGGATTTTAGTGTGGTATGGCAACTTGATGGAATATTCTATTCAAAATGGGAAATTTATTTGTGGAATGGAAATTCTTTTATAAACTTTTTCAGTCTACAGTTTAGTTATTATAGCATCATTTGTTGAGTGTTGTTGAAGAAAGATCAATAGTGGGAAGGCGATAGAGCCATCAGATTTGGACTGGGTCTGAAGTTTGGAGGGTGCAGTTATGACGGCTATTTCGGGCAATGATTCAAATAGTGAAATAAAATATTTTTTTCAAGAGGAAGGTCGGTTACTCATACTCACATTGAATTATTGAGTTCGAGAACACTAAACATTGAATTCACAGCTGCACATAAAATTTGATTCCCAATTCGTTGTTGGATGTGAATTTGTCGGGTGGAAATAGAAATTCCTTTCAAGTATTGCCAATTTTGGCCGAGCTTATATAGAATTGATTTTACTTTACTTAAATTCAATTGGTATGTTGATTTATCAAACCGTCATTACGAAGGAAATATAAAGTCATCGAGTAATATTATCATTGTGTTACGCATTCCATTCGGAGAAATTCTCCATTGAAAAGTCAAATGGAATCGTAGTATTTCCGTGGCAATAAAAATTCATTTCATGGGGTGGAAAAAAAAATTTCATAGCAACATCACGATGAAAATAAATTCCCTCGTTCGAAACATATTTGACAGGACGTTACATTGAATCCAATAACTGCGAAACAAACAAACTACTGCGGAGAAAACTGTAATTGACATTTCTTACGTTATATAAAACTCAATAAAGTGAAGGAAAATTCAATCCGAAGATAGATAAACACATCAACATTAAATAACAATAATACAACTATTGTTCTGAATATATTTTTGACCCTTTTTTCTTCCACAATAATTCATCATCTATCCCTTAATGACCTTCGATTATGACAAATCAATTGAGCTTACACATTGATATCGATATTTATAAATTCATTAAATGAAATTTGTTTCGATATCATTACCACGGAACAATACGCACAAATATTGTATTACGCATTCTCCATTTATTCACAACGCACATTCATAATTGACGTCTACACATGAACGAACACACAAAGACAATTTTTATCGCGAATATTTCAACTGTATTTTATTCATCGCGTGCTACTTCGTAATTTTTACCGGCAGGTAACAAGAATAACGAAATCATTAATTAAATCATCACATCATGCACGACCGAAAGATAAAGCGAGACCCTAATGAATCAGAAATATCAGAAAGAAAAATGTTGATACTGTCACCGTCATGTCATTTACCGTATTCATAAAGTAATCAATGTCTACATACGCTTTCATAAAAATTAATATTTTACTTATACATTCAACAAGCCCATTTTACATATTGATTAGTCGTGTCAATAACTAACATTGTCATTCTAAATAATTGAATAGGTTTGCAAGATGAACATGAAAATGATATTAACTAGCATAAGACTTTCATCCATTATTATGAAAGTTTTTTTTTCGTGAACTACTGACGAATATTCTCGCGGTTATTGAAGCGCGTAATACATCATAAGTTGATACTGTTTCGACTGCTACCTGATCCTCTCTTTTACTTTATCTATCTTTCTCAAATTCTCGCTTATGATATCCCTTTTTCTTTATGTGTACATATCTTTTTAACAACATATACTGAAACATGAACTTTCCAATACTGGATGGGTTTACTTCATTCATAAACACCGGCATCGAAATGAAAAAGAAATTTTATTGGAAAATAATCATGAAAACGAGAATGAGGAATTAGTTTCCAGTTTTTCGTTGTTATGATCAAAAAGGTTGAATGAGCAATGTAATAAATAATAAAGGAATAACATGATTGTTCAACTTGTTTTGACAAGGAAAATTTGTTGAGAAGAGATTGGAAAGTGCCTGTAAGAGAACTTCAGTTCAAAGACTTAAGAGGGTTTACATGACCAATTGTAAATTGAAAGCTGTGGACCGGGGACTCAAGTCCGTTTTGTAGCCTTATCAAACAGCTCGGCCATATATATACATACGTTTATATGTATATATAAAATTATTTCTTGGTACACAGTCCTACTATACTCAAATACGATCAATGCATGAATGGAGTACACGCAGAAGGCCCTAACACATGCAAACGCGCGCGCACGTAAGCGGCATGTTCACGTTTACGTACAGCACATTCTTTTTTTTTTGTATTATTATTTGTCATTCTCTTTTGAATCCATTTTCATTGTCACGTACTTGTAAATTGTTGTGCCACTAACATAAAGAGGTGAAAATACGAAATTCGAATAATATACTTGACCGAATTACGATTTATCGGTGAATAATACTTGAAACGACTAAGGAATCTAAATGTATTCCTGTTATTCGTTTTTCTCGTTTCAAGGGCTCGAGTGTTACATTTGACAGATGAATACTTCACAGGGGGTTGGATGTTGAGATATGATGATGGAGCTGGAGAAATGATTTTCACTTACCAACGCCGTATTTGGTGGTTTTCGTTGTCGTCCACATTACTAGTGGTTGTCACTTGACGTCTACATGCCGATAAACTAATATTAAAGTTCACAGGTATCACGAGAAATTCGAAAACACAAACATTGGGTGTGTTGCAGCAGGCACACACAAGTGCTACTTGAGATTTTCGCTCGTAGTATGGAAAACGATACAGCATTACGACACGTGTGGCGCCACCGTCAATAATAATGGCGGACGTCATGTGTTATTTTCGAGAATTTTTTACTGTGCGAGTTCTTATAAATGCAAGAGTTATATCACGTGATATCGTGATGGCGAGAATGCGCGGGAATTCAAATTTAGCATAATCTAATGATTATACCCAACCGTTTGTAAAGATTACTGCATACCAGACGCGACAATATTCATTATTGTCATCATGTAGATATGGGAAAATTTATGGGAATATGAGACTTTTAATTGAATGCAAAAAAATTCGCGAATAATTCATTTTAACTCGGTAAGCGCAAGTACGGAATCTATATACATATATGGTTGTCGTGTATGACTCTTTGATTACATTCATTAGCGTAGTACTTAAATTTATTATTGCTTTGAATCTGATTTCTAAAGATTAGAGTGAAATGGAATTCCTTTGTGAGCAACAGAATTTTTTTCTTCTTTTCAGGTAATTGAAGAATGAGCGTCATAAAAGTAACCATTGACATAAATCATTCGGAGAAAGCTGCGGACTTATTTTCGCGGTCGAAGTTTTCCATTTACGAAAAGAGTATATAAAAATGAGAGAATGGAACAGCGATTCCATATCTTTCTGCCCAGTGACATTTAGGCTGCATATATAATGAATACCTGCAAACTCATTGATTTTCAAAATTTAATTTTAATAAATACAATATTCGTACGACGATTGGTGATGTACGCTGTTGATTATGGGAAGTAGTCATCCAAACCCCATTCTCTTTCTCACGAATCGACGATCGTGTATCGTTTATATTATTTACAACCCTTGATTTGCAATACAAATTCATGTGAATGCTTGTGAGGAGAGCACTTTTAATGAAGTGCTACAGTATTATGTTCTTATGAATACTTTCGTTCAACAGACTAGGTACAAGCTGTGATGAATTTTTCAATTACGAATGCTCTGGGAGTTGATGAATACTAATTAAAAATTGATTGGCTTGCCACAGTATGCAGCGAGATGAGCTTCTCTGAGAGCTTCCGAACATGTCTGCAAAAAATAAAAATTATTTGAGAGTCAACTACATGTATCGAGTATGTTTCTTCGTGAACTTACCGGATGCGCGTGGCATACCCTCGCTACATCCTCAGCACTAGCACCATATTCCATAGCGAGAACCGCTTCATTGATAAGTTCACCGGCTACTGGCCCAATCATATGTACACCCAAAATCTTATCGGTATTTTTGCATGCAAGTACTTTGGCGAATCCATCAGTTTCAAGGTTAGTTTTCGCTCTGGAGTTAGCCATGAACGGAAACTTGCCAACTTTGTATTCGATACCTTCTTTTTTCAGATCTTCTTCGGTTTTACCAACCCAACCCACTTCTGGATGTGTGTAAACGACACTTGGTACGCAATTATAATCGATATGTACAGCGCCTAAAATATGAGAATGACTTTTACTTAGATTTCAACAGTTATTAGAAAAAGTGTAGATGAATGAGACCCTTACCACCAGCAATGCCTTCTACCGTTATGATCCCCTCATCTTCGGCCTTGTGTGCCAACATGGGGCCGTGAATACAGTCACCAATTGCATATATGCTATGAACAAATTGCAAATATCAGTAATCATCAAGTGAGTGAACAGAAAGGTATGATTTGGATTTCTACTTACTTAGGAATAACAGTTTGGAACCTATTGTTGACTGGAACTCTTCCTTTCTCATCTCGTTCGATTCCCAATTCTTCTAAACCGAGATTCTGTGTGTACGGCCTTCGTCCAACACAAACGAGCAGCACGTCACATATCAACGTTTCTTTTTTGTTCGGATCTTTTGCATCTTCAATTGATACTTTTATTTCTGAACCGACTTTTTCGGCACCAGTAACTTTTGTGCCAAGTTTGAAATTCAAACCTTGTTTCGTCATTATTTTTTGCATGGTTTTACTAACTTCACCGTCGATGCCGGCGCCACCGATGCTCGTCATATATTCAACTGCAGTAACGTCAGATCCCAATCTGCCGATACAGAATGAAAATGCAAAAATGATTAGCGAAATTTCCCTCTTACAGGAACGTTTCAAAATTACCTCTGCCATACGGAGCCTAGTTCCAAACCGATAACTCCAGCACCAATAACAATTAACCGCTTGGGCACTGGATTTAGGGACAGAGCACCTGTCGATGATACGATTTGTTTTTCATCGATTTCCAACCCTGCAAATGGCGTTACTTCGCTTCCTGTTGCTATCAAAATATTCTTCGTGTTGATCGTTGTTTCGACTGACCCATCAGGTTTTAACGCGCTCACTTGATTTTTTCCTGTAATTTTTCCATGACCCTTCACCCATTCAACTTTATTTTTCTTAAACAGACCAGCGATTCCTCCTGTCAATGCTTTAACAACATTGTCTTTTTGTTCTAAGAGCTTATCCAGATCGAGTTTTACATCACCAACTGTAAGAAAAGTTTTATTGAGAGGGAATCTAAAACTATAAAGTAAATAAAATTGGTTTCGGGGAATCCAGTGACGTTTTCACTCACCGACTACACCTCTATTATTCAAATCGCCACTGTGAGCCATGTGGTAATAATGAGAGTTATTCAATAACGACTTCGATGGAATGCATCCTACATTGAGACACGTTCCACCTAACGTGGGATTTTTCTCAACACAAACTGTCTTCATGCCTAGTTGTGCTGCTTTGATGGCAGCCACATAACCCCCTGGTCCAGCGCCAATAACGACAATATCAGCATCAATCGTGCTGGCATATCTCCTTTGTTGGATGACGGACAGAGTTGGATTTATGACGCGTTTGATACTCACTGGCTATAAAATCCCCAAATTAATTCAATTTTGTATGATGATAATAATAAACAACATGATAACCTCGTGAGGTTAAGAGAAGTTGAATAAACTAGGTGTTTGTTCAAGACAGTCATTTTAGTACTATGATTGTTCAATTTGTCTTTTCGGTATGATGAAGAAATATTAATATCGACAAATTTGGTTCTTTGAAATTAAGTCATTTACTTAATTTCTTGGCAAACGACCCACTGAAAACGTCCTTCAGGAAAATTCGAAGGGGATTATAAGGTTAAAACTTGTGGAGTGGTAACTGGAGTGAATCGAATCCCGAAATTTTTTGCCAGAAAAAAAATTTACTTACTTTAACCGTCGTTACCAAATTCCAAATGTTAGCCTGCATCTTTTTTCACACAGTATTTTTTTACCAATCCTTATGAAAGCAAATATGTGGGGGTTAGAGACGGGGGAATGAAGATCCAGGCAGTGTAACACTGTGTAAGAATTGTGAACATGGGCAATCGTGGGGTTATCGTTTCATAATCGTCAGCAGCAGCGACTGCTATTCGATACCTCGAGGGTAGAGGTAGATGGCACTCAATTCTAACTTCTGTGTTCAACTTCGAGGTGGCACCACGTAACCGATTTCGAGAATCAAATCATAATTGTTCAATCTTTCATAATTAATACCTCAGCAACAAAAAATTTTCCTAATATTGTTGTCCTGTCTGTTCTCTCTGGATATGTCTCAAAAAAATTTTTCTTGTCGCTGGATGAAATGAGTAGATACTCGACTATTGTCCGATACGATTCCCGAAGCTATGAACTATTACAAGAAGTTTCAAGAATCTTTTCATATCCATTGTTGTATGGATTGCAAAAAAATGCGCGAGAGGAATTTCTGTTTCTCACTTCCAATCTTTTCGAAGAAAATCGAAAATGGTAGATTATAGTTCTCAAACCTAATTTTTCATATATCTTATCTGAAATCAACTATTGCGATACACATTTCGAAAACTATTATCTCACTTTAATTGATAGGGATCGATCGATCGTATTTCCCAATATTTTCGATTACATCTCTCAAATATCTCGAGTATATCTGAATGACATGTATTTATATTCTATAACGATATGCTCATTGAATTATATGTCAATCTTATCTCGCGGTCAGTTTACTTCTTATAATGTATATTTTAGCATATATGATTTCATGCTTGTTAACCAATACAATATCATATCCAATCGCAGGTTTCAATTATGCCAAATGACAACATAACCTCCAAATTAGTATCAAATTACGCATATTAGAAAATAAGAATTTCCCGCGTGGGCATTTACGCAAGCGCATAATCGAATGTCTTTATGTCCTTATGGCGCCATGTTTGTTTCGATTCAACGCACAGGAAAAGATATGGTGTGTGGGAAATATGTGTCCTGGGTGGTTTATCTAAAGGAAAGGGAATGGATCGAGGGGTTGAAACCCACTTTTTCTACACGGGGCCGGGGCGGCAGCCGTCGCAGTGGCACATAGGCGAAGGGAGAGTGAGAGGGAAAAGGGACGCGACAAGTAAAAAGCGACAGATGTCCTAGAGGATGACGCATGGCCTCCACTCGCATATTCACTCTGTCTGCATTCTCCAAAGATAGTGCTTTGTAGTGCTTTGTAGTCCTTACACTTGTGTGGAAGTGTTGTTATTTGCGGTGACCTCAGACCTGATGATTCTAAAACCTAAGCAGGCGAGGCATATCATGGATGGGCATGACGAATAGTTAAGTCGATTTTTTATTGAGAGGAATTTCTACAACAATAGCACGAAATTGAACATCAGAAGGTGGTGCTAAAGAGCCCAATACATCTAGCAAGTATAAAATAACTAAGTTATATGTTTTGTTTGTTGTTTTTTCTTCCTTCATTCTTTTTTCGATAGCATCTAATTTTATTTCAGACAGGCAACTTATTCAAGGACTGGTTCTTCGCCATTCGTTCGAATAGGTATTTTCTCTCAGAGTTGAATATTCAAATTTTTTAATTTATTTATCCTCCCCACGCCTTCAGTAGTCGCTGTATTTGTATATGTGCAGTGATTTTTTGTCATTCCTTATTTGGCTGTTTAGGTCTTTCGTTTTCTCGCGGAGGCCCCGACACGTGGTTGAAATTCCTTCACTGACATGCATATATCAGCGTATATTTTAATTTTATATATGCGTATACAGACACCGCACTTTTAATGCGGGATTCTTCTAACCACTCTCCCTTCCATGTATGAAAGATATAATCTTTTCGCTATTCAAACATTTCTTTTCCCATATTCTCAATTTGACCCAGTCTTCACTTTTCATTCTCATTTCAGTAGCCAAAATATATTTAAATAGACACGGATGGACTCATTCAAATCATTACTTCTCTCATGAGGTGAATCAAGTCTCAGGCATGAAAAGAAGTGTGTAAAGATTTTGTATTTTTTTTTCTCCTTTCCACTCGGGGGAGCCGGTAATTATTCTAATGGCTCATTGCATTCAAAGGTTGGTGCTTGTGCAAGTGAAGAGAGGAAAGATCTCCTTCATTCTGTTACTATTCATCATTAGAGCTTCCATCATTATCATCATCACCATCATCATCATATTCGTCCTGACAGGAATATACAAAGAAATAACTAGTATCATTGGATAACGTATGAAGTGGAAGTAATCGGGTGCAGAAGTCACATAAAGTTCATCGAAACGATACAGAAAAAAACAATAACATGTGCGAAATAACAAAGAGCCAACGGAGAACATATCGTGATCAAGATCCACCGCGAATTATCGAAGACAGTAATGAAAATAATGCAGCAATAAGATCAGCAATACTTGTGGATAATGAGGAGGTGATAACAATTGCCAATTCATCCGAATTCTTTAGGACAAATCTTCTACAGAATCAGCATCAAACACAGAGTAGGGATGAGGCGTCGATCACAACGACCGAGGTTACTCGCAACCGTGTAGACTCCACTGCGGTCAGTATTGGACGGGACAACGTTAGGAGTGCAAGTGGCGTAGTTGCCTGTGCGAATTCACAAGATAATAATAAAGACGACGAGGACGCTGTCGAAAAAGTGCCTTCCACATTATCAATATCACCATCGTCATCGTCATCATCCTGCACCATCACATCCGGCAGAATTCACAGCTCGGTATGTTTATTTATGACACAACCACATCAACATTAACAGCACTAATGAGTCTATAAATTATGGTGAAACAATGCCATCAATATTCTGAAAGAAGAGAAAACGATAATAATTACAAATGGAAAGAAATATTCTCAATATTTCTATTTCAATAAAACAACTCTTCCAAGTATCTCTTTCACAGTACATTGCATTCGTGTATATGCGTGTATATATTCTCGCGCAGTTACATACATATACAGTTTTCGTCTGAAGATGTTCAAGTGAAAGAGGTAACGAGACTCAGCATCTCGCATAGCGGTCAGGGACACCCCCGATGCACCTGCCTCATTCGCGATTATATACAATCCATGCTTGTAGTGTCTTCATTTTTTTCTCCCTTTTTTCCTTTTTATTCTGCTCACGAAAATGCGCCAGAATACCGTCCACGCTAAAAGTTATATCAGCACTTGCCCATCTTAATTCTCCTCCATGTACCTCGGTGAAAAAAGAACATATACACACCATATTATATTTATAAATCGTTTAAAATTTGAAGCCGAGACCATTTTCGTCTTATCACTCTTTATGCAAAGGTTCCATTCAATCTTCCCTACTAAGTTCTGAGCTGCCTCCTCTATCTCATTCGCTGTTTACGTTATCCCTTCGATTCCGCATGTGTTGGTCTGGAATAAAGTGAGAGAGAGTGAGTACGAAGTGACAGTGATAGTCCGTTGCACGGTTGTGTGTAGAGGGTGAATGTGAGCGGCGACTGGTTGCAAACAAAGCAGCGTGGTAGGTCCACGCGGTCCAAGTGAGCGGAAGAGAGAAAAAATTTTACACACATGCATATACATGTATATATGTTACGTGGACATCTCGAGTTAATCAATGGGATGACGCAGCTGCTCTATACCCTGTATGAATTTTTATAATGGTTAAACACTGTAAGTGGTTCTGCCTACTCAAATATTGAAGGAAAGTTTTTATCTGCCGCACAACAAATTTTTTCCAGCCACTAAAATTGGCATTAGGTGTCCGAATGGCCATACAATGCAACATCGTGTTCGAAGAATGGATCGCATATTGTGTTTGCTATCTCTGTTCCGTGTATATATACTCAGTGGGATGTGTATGGACTACTAGACACCCTCAGGGTTTATTTCCTCTTGAATACTGTTTCTCTATCTCCTGAGAGGTCTGACTACGCCTATAGGTACCTGTGGGACACGTCATTCAATCCTGCGGGCGGTACAGGTTCATTCCTCTAAGCTTTTTTTTTTCGTTTCAACAGACACACAGACACACTTCGTCATGCCCCATGATATTCAGGCTCTGGAACTGTCGGTATATCATGAGTCAGAAATACTTCGCAGTGCAATATTGAAGAGAATCATTTCTTTTTTTTTCTTCCATCATTTTCATAATTTCTTTGGTAAGAGAGAGTTGAATAATTGGAATTTAATGAGAGTAGTTATTGTTGTGCGTTGATCTTCTTAATATGTTCACAGAAGTATGCATATCATTCTGTCTGCAGTGTGAAGGTTGGAAAACTACGTGGGGGAAATCACGTTTGGGCATGTGATTGAGAATAGCTTGCATATAACAACGTCACGTTAAGCCTTACACTCTCTGTTAAATGTTTATTGCTCCGCTATAAACAGTTTTACTTCAGTTTGAGGAATATTCTTGGATATTCTCCGTGTGCAGTGATTTCCATCCATTCAATTTTTCTGTTGCAAACCCGTATGGTACAGAACTCGCTGTATCTATTTTACAGCACAGCAAAACGTTTTGTGCATGTTCGTGAACATATTTCACATATCAAACAAAAAGAAATTGGTGGTATCAATTTTTTCTATACATTTTTATCTTTTTTTGTAATTATCATCGAATATATCTATTGCCAGTTCAGAATTTCCATCATTCGCAGAACAGTAGCAGCAACTGCGTCATTACATGTAAGTTTATTCACAACTTTGTATCACGCTCGCAATGGAATGTAGAATTGGATGAGATAAAGCACGAGGAAGTGCTTCGATTCGAGCAAATGGTTGAAATGAAAAAAATTACGGAAAAGAGATGAAGGTAACTGTGGCTCCGATATTTCTTGCCGTGTTCAAGTTCTTCTACTCGTTTTTATGACTTTGTATTGAAAAAGTAGAGATGAGAAAAAATGAAGAGCAACTTCACGTATAGTGATAAGCCACGTAGTTACAATCTGCTTTGAAAGAATGAACCATGTTGAATCCATCTCAACCTTGTTCTGATTCTCTCTCATGCCAGAATATGAAAGAACTCTTTGATGACATATCGAGTGCGCGGTATTTGCAAAAAAATAAGGTCATTATTTGAAATGATAAGGAAATTCTTTTCTTGTATAATACTCAGAGGTTTATGCACGTTTTATTATTTGCATAGCATGATAACGTTCTGAAACATTTAGTACCATCAGGTATTACTAATTGATATTAGACTCAATATTTCGACGAGACTTTAGATAACATTCATGACAGATTGAAACGACAAAATCTTCATGAAAACATAAGAGAAGATATATTCATTATTTTTAGACCCTTTATATAACGTCAATATTAGTATCTTTAATGACCTATCATGATCTCGATTTTGATTATTGGAATACTTATCAAACTGTAAAAAAACTTCCTGTGATTATTTATCCAAAGACATCACATCAATACTTTATAAGAAGACTATCAGTTATGACTGTACATTATTATCGTTAAATGCCTCCCATCCTAAATACTATGTGCACATATCAAGCGATGCTACGCTATGTTGAACGATAAGATGCCGTTATTCATATCCGTTTTGATATATATAAATATATTTCGCTAATAATCACGTTATTCATATATAAATATCACATTCATAACTGAGGAAATTGATTGATAAGAAGATTTATATATTGGGAGACTTGTGCCTGAAGAAAAAAAGAGAAATCAATGCGGATATATTTAGGAAAAGTCTCTTTTATTGGTCTTATACATAGACATATCTTGATGAATGTGATACGGAAGTAAAATGGGCACAAGATCGATTCTTACGTGAACTGTTAGTTGATTTAGTTCATTCAGTATCCTCGAAATCACTGTCGAGGTCTATCAATTTTTCACGATGAACCTTCAACAAGATGTATAAGTAAGAAAAATGAAAATATAAAAAAGGCAACATTTGCTTTGTCCTCGCGATGATCGAATGAAGAAATTGCAATGCCATTCGTGTGTATTGACCAGTTTTTTTTTAATTGCTCTCATTCCAAACAAGTTACATATGAGCTTTTTATTTCCTAATTAGTGAATTCAGTGAATTTATTCTACACAACGACATGATGATATATTGTAATGTAATTATATTCAAGACACTGAATGCTTATAAAATTTTATTGCACGAGCTATAAATACATACACGTTCTTCTCTTGGTTTTGTACTCTATATTGCCTTGGGTACACTTGAATATATATTGAATAAGCACAAATGAAGTGCAATCGACATGAACAAACAAACGTTTTCATTCAGGCGCGAGAATGAACTGGAGTGAAAAAATATTGTTTTCAAACCTAAACATAAATGTGTGTGTGTGTCTGTGGATGAAGGAAGAAAAAAAAACAAATAAATAACATGAGTACATGTACGTATACATGTTCGTTTTTCGTTTCGTACATGGGATGTAATAGGTATTAGTATGTATGTATAGAGCAAGTATTATATGTGAACGACCACCGAGATTCGCGCGGCTCGTCACGACGAGTGAATCCGCGCGGAAAAACTTTTTAGATCCCGTAAGAACCCGCTCAGCCGAGTCGTCGAGGCGCATGCACGGCGAGAGAAACGAGTGTCCAACTCGTTTCAGTAAATATATATATGTGTATCCTCCTTTTTTTTATGTTTCTCGTGGGGAATATATTTTTCGTGCCAAAAAGTCGAACATATACCTGCTATTACCGCTAGGAAAATTTTTCAAATTCATTTAAAGGTGTACGAATGACACATTCCGGTTCTTCATGACCAACTTTGTCAAATTGTGTCATGAATATTTATCTTACTTTAGACCAACTTCAATATTGAGAATTAATACAAAAACAATTTATCATAATGCTGGGAATTCATTTTGTTGAATTCCAAAATGCATTCACGGCGTGTTATAAATATTTTCTACTCTGTTTTTGCTCATGTTTATTCCACTTTTCCAGGTAGAATTTCTCAAGGAAGACGATTGAATGATCGATAATATTCCGGCGGCAGTTAGATATATAGAATGCAGCACAGCAATTTCCCAGCGTTGATCGTTCTCACCGGAGATTGTCGGTTTTGCGACGAACACAATTTTTTTTCTCCCACTAATGTATACATGTAGATGTATTTACATTAGAATATTCGATCGAGTTTACCATTGAGTATTACGACCCAGACAGATCGATAACCGTTTCGCCATCATTATCAATTAGCCTGAAGGTAGGATAAGAAAAATGCCAAATAACTTTCTCACTTGTATTATTCTTCAGGCATGAATATTAAAGTTGTATAAAATATTATAGTCTAGCTTGACAATCATGAGGAAGTGAAAATTTTTTGTTAAAGGCCGTCTGACAATTATTCTATCTTTTCTTTTTTATCTATTTTATTGTTCATGAGAAAACGAAAGTTATATTACAAAGTGATCATTATATACATTTATATGAATTGTGTATTCGAAGTTTGCGCCATACCGTATGATACACGTGTTCACATAATCACCGTGAATAGTATTATAATGTAAACATAATTAAGTGTATAAGTGTAAAAAATTTGCACGAGAATGAGAATTGAAAGGAGGATTAATACCCCATTATTCTAAATAACATTGAAAACAAATTTGATTTTTCGTCAGGGGTATATTGAAATTATTCGAACAAGTATAGGAAAAGTGTCATGCTACAGTGGAAGAATACGTCGTTAAGAATATAATATCTACTTTCATTCATCCTAAATACATAGGACAATTAAGTATAGAGGATATAAAATAACTATCGCGTATAAAATTGGGTCCTCGTAAAAAGTATACAGATAAATTTTTACAAACGTCATTAGAGAAGAAACGAAAGTTTCGATATATACCGGTGAACGCGGTGATACGGAAACAAAATTGCAGTCACTTCTATCGTGGTGATTGAGGTCTGAAAGTTATTGGTCGTGCTTTGTTCTTGTTATTTACTCAAATAAAAGAAAGGAAGAATATAAATAAAACGTTGAGTGTACCTGAGTATGTGTGTATATCTGCTGATGCATTCGAGCGTGATATCGTACATGAAATGAGTAAATAATAATTGAATAGTAGAAGAACTTGAAATATTGGGACAATTCACTATCATATGCAGGCATATCATCACGTAGCACATTCACGAGTTTATATATTTTCTATAGATACCCAATTTACCAATAGTAAATTGATAATCAGAGTAATGTTCGTCTGTCATTGTAGAGAAAGCATCACACAATTGTTCGTGCGACTAAGCTCGTGACTGAGTTACGGGATTTCCGATTGACTTGTTGCCAACACCACTACCAACTTTTGGTTTGATCATAAATAAAGAACGGCACATTTGTTGCGTGAATGCAATTTCAATAATAGCCATCAATACATGAATTATCATTAGTTTTGTAAATTTCATTTATCATGTTAATGAATGCATAACCACAAAATAATATTTAATAATGAAAATTGTTCGATTAGTACGATGAAAAAAAAAATGCTGTACGCATCTAATTCGCACACCTGTTAGAACTCGGCCCACAATTGAATAAATAAAATAAAATCGCCTTGAATTGTCAGTTTGTACCAGCGCTGTTGGTGTCGATTGAGTTAGATCTCTTTGAATTATTATATGAGTGGTAGTGGCGGTGGTGGTGGTGCGCACTCGGAATAGAGTGAAAGTCCTCGTGGTTAGAATTCGACCATGTTTTTCCTGGCTATTATATTCAGTCACTGACACGCTCTCATATGGTGTGCTGTACTCGCGAGTGCTCTACAATTTTCACTCGACTCAAAACAAAAATAATTCTATACATTTTTCATCGTGTTGTATATAATTCTGATTCAGACTATTCAATAATTGCACGAACCCAGAGTTTATTAAGTTCACAAATCCTGCGTCGAAGAAGTGACTGTAACGATCGAATTATTAGTTATTCATGTGCATAAATAAATGTGAGTGATCTTGAAAAGATGCAACACAGCTGTCCACAGTGTGTTTAAATATCTGGTAATATTTGGTTAATAAATTTATTAAATTACTTCTGACGATGAGAGAGATATTCAATACAGTTTTATAATCTCAATTAGGTAATGAAATCATAATTCTTTTGTACACGTTCGTATTCTCTTTCTATTTTCTACATTAGCATCAACTATCATCGACAGTGATAATGAAATAGAGTTGACGACTTCCTGTATGTCTTCATTCAACATTTTCCCACAAACATATGTAACATAGTGTATACATATATTTATCTCGGTGTCCCGACTGAAATGTTCAGGATGCAATAAAAACAATTATATATATATTTGCAACGTTCCATACGAGGCAATGCAAGACCATATGTATACTTGAGGTTGCATTTCTTCGCTCTAACATTGCGTAGCAGTGAGGCGAAACTCGTGAAGACATGTGTTAGGGCCGCCGAAATTTATATTTATGTATGAGAATGTGTGCTTGTATATATTATGTAAAAATAGGAGAACCATAACGAGCCATAATTTTATCAGGGGGGAACACCAGGTGTTGGAAAACCTGCCTATTTGTTTCTGATTGTTACTCTTGGGACTCTCACAAGTTTTCGGATTTGTTCTTTATCTCATTATAAAACATGCTCGCGTTGTAAATTTTATAGGGCAAATTAGTATTGTCACGTTTGATTTGTAATACACAGATTGGGAATTGAATTTCAGTTGTAACTGGAACACAAGCGATGTCTAGAAATATGTCTGTCTTTTTTTATGGAATGAGTACTAAAGAAAAATAAATAAGAATGTATAAGGGGCGGCAACCGTTACATAGGTCACATAGTTGATGAGTAAGTCGCGTTCCTGCCATATATATACACAATTCTCCGACAATTGTATGTGTGTCTGTATACTGGCACTAGTTCTGTGGTGTCACTTGTGTTCCAGCACTCGTGATCGACAGGCATGTGTATTTATCCGTTATTCATAATCCATTGAAATTACTTAATTGAGAAGTGAGGGAATGAAGAAAAAAAAAAGTTACATAAAAAATAGAGAAGAAAAAAAATCGTCTTACGAAATTATTGCATGAGTTCGTATTTAAAATTTTTAATTACAGAAAAATTTATTCAAATTAAATCGTGGCGTTTTGTTGCATCATGTATTTATGTATTCGAATTTATAATACTTTATTCCATGCATATACTCATGAGTAATTCTGTGGTGTTTGAACACTCATGTTGTTTCAATTCAAAAGTACCTAACGTTTATTTGACTGCTATATTGTGAAAGTGCCACTACTTCTTGTTCTAATGTGTTCATGTTTGCATATGTGACATCTTTCTTGACAAATTGCACCAACAAATGACAATTTTACATTTTTCCCTTCAATTATTGTGCTCTCTTGTTTCAAGTGTTGAATACATGAATGTTACATAGTGCACTTATCGCTCTAACATTTACACATATCAATGTGGAATGAATGTAAAGAGATGATGTGATTGTTTACTGATATTTTCTGTTCTCCCTCGTTTCTGCTGAGACACATAAAAAAAAACAGCTGTGTTGCGTAGGTAGGGAAAATTAACCCAGAGACAGCTGCATCATAATGTTTATTGCACAACCAAAAAAATCTCAAACACACTTCACAACTCATCATTTTCGTAGACAATTTATTATGTACATGTTCAATATGACGACGTATTTTCCAGAGATGTCTACAGATAAAATTTATGTCTATTCTCATCATGTGATAATATCAATATTACACGGTTATATTATTTAGTGTCTTGCTTATTCTTATCAAAGAGATTTAATCACATATTCACGTGTATTTACCAATATTAAACTTTATTCTTATTTATTCATGATACGTACACATTGCGAATTGAATTTATTATCATACTATAAGTCATGTGGAGATTGACACGAACAAAGGAAAATAGATTAGTACGATTGTGTTCCACTTCCTTCCGGGTTGATACACACAATTTTACGCAGCAGCGTGTCACGATTTATTTCAGCATATTCTACAATTTCTGTCATATTTTTTTTCTTCTTTTTTTAATTATGTTTTTTCTGTAGTCGGTCTTCAGTTTTACATGACAAACTAAGAGACAGATCGATACTCAGCCATTTGTTTCTTTTTCTGAAGAATAATGAAAAAACAAAATGAGATATAGATTTTCTTGGATTTTTATTGATTATTGTTTGTTACGAAGAATGTGACGTTTCTCTTTACTGTCGTTACTGTGAATGCATAACATTAGCTATGAGAATGTGATGATGCCCAGAAGAACCGTCTCAAAACTTTATAATATTATCGTCAACTTTGGACGTCATGTACTGAAGACTGAACATTTAACTTCCATCTATCCAAGTACTTCAATATTCGCATTTTACAAAGACTTTATACAACTATCTTTCAACAATAATTCCTCTCACTCTCTACCAGACCTACAAAGTGTTGTGTATAGTGAAGCCAAGTCAACTTTCGTTTCTCGCATCTGAGCGTGCAATTAAATTGTTGCGCGCGAAAACCCCTCTCCTTAATTCTTGATACCTTTTATACTTCCTATTGCTCATATATGTCTATAACAACTCGGTAGTGTTTTGCGGTAGAAGATAATACTGAAACATCAAATCATGAAGATGCACCGTGACCAGACACCGTGAAGAAAATGAACTGGCCGGGTGAACTCTTTCTGCAAAATTTATTACACTTCACCAACTCATTATCCTACTGAAGATATTCTTTTCGTATTTATTCTGTTTTTGTTTATTCGGCTTCATTTCATTCTTGGCAAAGCGAGATGCACAAGATGTATGATGAAAATATTGGATCTTTGGTGTGTGTTGTGTATGTGCACTCAGCAAAGAAGAACGAATATGTACTGCGTCTCAAACACAACATGCGCGCATGACAAACGTGTCTTTATTTTCATTCAACACAAAAATGTGAAAGAAAAATCGATACACGTGTTTATATGTACCCAGTCGGCAAATGATTGTTGTCGACTAAATTCAAAAAGGGAAAACTAACGACTCTTTCCTCTTCATTTAGAGAAAAAAACAATCATATATTTGAATGAAGCAATTGCAACATCATTTTTTTTCCTCCATCTAAACTATTTCAAAATTTGTCATTTTCATTTTTACTTGTGATAATTATTTTTACATTTTGCTTTGCTTATAGGTGATTACAAACGGCATTAAAACGGACCGTGACAGCTGCGAGTCTTTAACAAACGGTGAGTCATCATCAACTTTGACACATAGCTGAAATACAGATAATAATTTGGAGCCCAATATATTCCTACACGTGTAAACGACTCTTCATCGCAATATCCACGTCATTATAGCTTCATTTCATTTATATCAATTTTTATTTTCCTCTTTTCATTCTTTGATTCATACCGACATTTATTACAGAGGGGAGACTTGTCAGTTTATTTCTTTCAATTACATCCTCTTCGAAAGGGAACTTCCATTGCGTCCGAGCGACGACCCACGATGATTATTAAAAACATTTCTGTTTGAAAAAAAAAAGACAACCACTGTGTTGAAGACGTTTATGGAATTCATTCAACTTCCGTCTGCAGTTCTGGTTGTGCATTTATAACATTGTATTACAAAAACAAATTAATGAACTTATTAGTAAACTTCTTCATTTTTCGTTTCATACTGTCGATAAATATTGAACATGGACAAATATGTATTCGACTTTCAAGTATTGTTTCTTATTATTTCTCTTTGTTATCTTTCTCACGCTGTTGAAATCAACTACGACAGTATCACATTTCAACCCGTAACATTCTCTTCTGTATTTATTCTGTCTCCATATTTCTCTTTTTCCTTCTGCCTTAAGTGGATAAGTATAATTAGCACACATCCTGTAGATAGTCGATATCCTGTAAACAGTAATGTCAAATGATCTGGGAAAGTTCATTATAACGCAACAGGCCTCAACCACGCGCGTTGAAGAGGAAGGAAATGAATCTATTTCAGGATCTCTATCAGGTTTTTAATGGAGCTAGTTTCGTTTAATTAAACTGAACACTGAAAATTTCACTTTCGTCTCATAAAAGCGAATCATCCGAAACGCAATGAACTCGCTAACACAACGCATTTTCCTTCTCGGCAATTTTCTTGTGGTTTTATTATTCTTCGATTCTAATTCGTTCTACCTTTCTTTTTAATGTTTTTCATAACTTTCGCTATTTCACAATTGTATTTGGGAATATTGGACGTCAAATTTTCCATTTGTTTGTTTCTCATCATTATGGAATCATTAAAAAAGACTCAGCCAGGTGTGAAGTGTTGAAATATTCACTTGAATATTTATGTTGCTCGATCTCTGGAACTGCAAATAGGAATATGTGACAACGTGCGACATCTCGCCATAGGGCTTGATCGCAATTCCCTTCCAATTTGTCAACAGAAATTCAATCTCGACCGTATTGATATTCGATAATCCTTCATGCGACAAATGACCCGTGCATATAAACTCCTGTTAACATGGATATACACACAAAATTTATCATAAAATGAATAATTACCACAATATGAAATTTAATTAATTATATATATTTTATTACCAGAAAGTTCTATAATTTTTTCGAAAAATTTCAATTTAAATAGTGTGAGAGCCTTCGCCAGACACTTTAACAACTTTGACTCGTCGGTCAATGTTAACAGGGGAAAGCGTTACATTCGATATCATTCTTTTTTTATCACCATTTTTATCATTATATTTATACGTGTATAATTTTTTTCCATGATCCGTGACATTGCCGTAGTGCAATAAAAATCAAGACATTAATGAGAGATTGGCGACTTTCTTGTTTGGATTCAAGTGAACAGCATGATATTGAGGTGTAGTTTATTAACAGTGAACTGATGATGGACAAAGGACGTCGTAATTGTCATCATCAATAGTGCTCATCTACCTCTTTTATATAAATCGAACCTGTCACGCACAGCACTAGACGAAAATTCAACTTTATGACAATTGTCTGCAAGCGAAACTGAAAAGTGATGGATTTCACATCTGTCATCATCATCACACTCATCTTTCATCTTTCTGTGCGCATCATCAAATGTCCTTTTTCATATCTTGCCGCAGTAATAATTCTTGTTCTACAATGATTCAAATACGGCATTGAAAGTAATAAAAAAAAAAGTCTTCTCTGATAGTTTGTGAGTTAAAATGATTGATGAATAAATCCTTTGATCGCCTACATCTGCAGTTTACCTTGATATCTACCCACGTTAGTACCATTTCCATTCTCTATATCCTATTAGTATGCGAAACCCTATGTTTGTTCAAAATATATAGGCGGGTTTAGCGACGCCTGATTCAAGTGACCTGCTATGCCAGATATGTCGATTACAGTTATGCAGTCACAACTGCATTGGAGTTTGTGCAAAAATGTGCGATGAAAGTACGGTCAGAGCTCGTGTCGCGCTTCTTGAACACAAATTCGGTAGACATGACGACGCCACAGGTATTCACATACATCAATGTGTGAGAGACAGTTTGACAGGTTCCTCTATGATATTTGTGATTTCGATCATGTTCTGCATTATGATTTGTTTAGTCAATTCTGTGATTTGATTTGATATTTATTAAAAATTTTTCACATTGTGTTCCACCAGGAAAAGATATGGCTCCAATGATGGGAGTCCCGCCGCCTCCACCTGCTCCTCACATGGGTCCAGATGGTCTCATATTACCCCGTAAGCCTTATAACCCGTGCCTCTTTGACAATAATCACAAAGATCTACGTAGAGAATTGTTGTTCAATCAGAAAATGTTAGTAACTGTGATGATATTTTATCAATTTTTCATAATTGTTCGTGCTGATTTCTAGTTCTTTATCTATTGATATTCCAGAGGTAAAAGTGTTCTTAATCAGAAGAGTGAGCTTCAGCGAGCACTCGATAGACGACGAGATGCAGCAGTGAGACGGCAAGTCGAAAAAAATCGTGAGGAAAGCTGGAAAGACGATCCAAGGACAGCATTGCAGAGAGCTCTTGAGCAGAGAGCGCGACAAATTGAACTAATGGTGAGTAATTATCCAATTATCCATTATTTCATGTGTTGTTTCGCATTGTCATAGAATTTACTCAATGAATGATGATTTGACTCTCCGTGGTTCTTTATTTTCAGGAACATCCACCAGTTGCGGAACCACCAAATCCATTAGTTACTGCAAGAGCAAAATTACGAACACGCACAGATTCACAGTGAAGAGAAAGAATTTATATGTAAAGAGAAAACAATTGCCTATATCATCAAGTCGTTACACTCTCTCCCATTCGACAGGTGAAATATATCGGGAGAGAAAAAATAAGAGATATAACAGTCATCGTCGCGTCAAATCGTAAATCGACGTTAGTGTGCAGCCAACTTTTGAGATTTTTTTTAAACACCAATCACTACGTGGCTGTGTATATATTGTTCGTAGTAGGAGGAGAAAAAACCGGTCATGAGTGGGAACGCGCCTATATAGACATTTATACAAATCATAATTCATAAATGAGTATCACAATCTCGTTTGCGATGGCTTATTCATATATAATTTGGATAACACAGACAAAATGAACGTTCTACACAAGTTATCGTCAAGAATAAATTAACTAGGATACACACATATACTCCACTGCATCGCAATAATTTTTTTTTAATGTGAAGTGAATCTCGTGTATCGTGAATTTGTCTTTTTTTCTCCGGAGCAAGTCTACTCCTCGTGGGACCATGTGTGCAGTTTATAATCACTGCACAATAAATGAAGGGCGAACATTGTGTTCATTTACTTGTGACACTAAGTGTATGAACAATTGCTGTTAATCTTTCATTTTTCATTTCATCTACGGAGGTAATGACTTCCATCGATGAAAAGAAATTCTTATTTGTACCATATACTTCTTAGGAGCTAATATTTAGCAGGAGATTGCGATGTTAACAAGTTAATATCTTCAATATTGTAATTAGTAGTACCGAAGATCTAGCGTTTCTTTTTTTTTTCATTGAAACATGATAGTTATAATCGTATATGAAATAAAGTGGGAAAGAGGATAAGAAATTACTGCAATGAATATGAATTCATTTTTTATATCTCCATGTCTTCCCATGTGTATATACAAATACATTCAAATACAAACAGAAAGTCATTTCAGCACAATTCGGATTACCATTGAAGTTAGTTTCCAGATTATTCATAACACTGCATTCAACGTATCAACCATTTCAGATCAATACGAAAAAATAATACGCGAAGAAATCATGTATGAGGACCTCGATGAATAAGAAGCGCAATATCTTTTGTCGATTTTCCGAACGCACATAAAAAGATACGTACGCGGGTGGTTATGATATAATGTTCAATGACTCAGTAATTCGATTCAGATTTCTATTCTCATCGACCTTATCCAGACATATTCTGGCACATTATCGGACGTCAATCAAATACATCAACAAATATTAATAATCATCACCACGTGATATCACTTCTTTGCATGTAGGACGTAGCACCAAAGTGTGCTCGAATTGGGCTGTATAGCACCCTTTTACATCAACCAATGGCGGATAAGCCTCCACAGCTCCTTTATCACAGAGGTCTTTCAATGCCATTTGGTACTTGGTACAACCAACTCGATCTAACCAACGCTTGCAGAAAGCCAATGTACCTAGAATGTTATATGGGAATTTAATTTCATGAAATCAGGTATTATTTAATGAGAAATAAAAAAAAGAGAGACGTACTGAAATTTTTGTTGATTGTATTCAAGAGTGATTTGCTGCTTTGCAATCGCAATGGCACAAAACCGGCATCGAAACTCTTCATATAATGTGAACAATCAGAATCATCGTGAACAATTCCACGACCAGTTGACCCGAATGTTTCAATAGCATAAAACTCATTTTCCTCCATTCTTGTGGCTTCCCCGCCACGGACAATCGGTACAGTTTTGCCTGCGTGAATACGGTACGGTGCAATTGAATGCCCATTGAGATTCCTGATCGATTTAACTTGATAAGTTTTTCCATCAATTTCCACTTCATATGATTCCATTACTTCTTGAATGGCTGCACCGACATCACACAATTGTACATCAATACCAGCAGCCTTGATACCCGTATTCGTGGCGTCACGTACAGCCTCGATCAATTTGTCATATTTGGGATTGAATGAAAGCGTAAATGCACAGTCAATAATCCGTCCATTGATGTGGGTACCGAAATCAATTTTCGTGACATCATCATACTCGAGTACAGTTGGATCTCCAGCATTTGGGGTGTAATGAGCGGCGCAATGATTTCTTGAACAGCCAGTTGGGAAAGCCAACCCTGCTTTCAATCCATCCTCACCAATCATTTTCCTCGCAGTGTTTTCAAGTTCATTACAGATTTCGATCATTGTCATACCGGGTTTGACCTAACATTGGAACATTTCGTTTTAATTAAATAACACGTCTTATATGTTGTAAGTCGATCGATATGTGATCGAATATCACTATCATGGCTATTATTAGTATCCATACCCAATTCATGATGTGTTTTCGTGTTTGCCTGTGTGCTTCAGCCGCGTGTCTAGCTTCATTATAAATATCATTGTGCATTCTATCGAGAGCTCTGGCTTCTTCACTTGTAAATCTGTCCTTCGCCGTTCTATCATCAACTCCACTTGCTGATGGATGCTCCATTATTTGGCCTTCAGGGAAACTCCCATCAGTAAAAAGTTCCGCCACCGGAATAGTGGGCGGGTCAGTTTGTTGTTTGGTACCTTTTCCTCGTGGTTTACGTTTCTTTTTCTTTTTCTTCACCTCTTCCGTATCACCACCATTTTCAGTATCACCAGGAACTAGAAATAAATAGGAGTCAGATAAGAATATATGTGGCTGCTTCGATTGTTCAATTTATTGCAAAGTATCATGAAGTACCTTCAACTCCATCAGTTTCATCTTCTTTTTTCACTTCTACAATTTCCGCTGTAGTCTCTCCAGGGCCTAGACATATCATTATCATAGTAATGAAACGGAAAATGCCATCAATTCGTGTTGATTGAAAAATTTCGGTACTCTCTTGCATATATTATTTTGTCGTATGCTTCGATAACCTCAAATTTCATTAAATTGATCAACTAATTAAAAAAAAATCTAATACCATCGCCATAGTTCAAAATCTTGAGATTCAAATCTCTTGTCCATTAGAAGTAATGAGACAAATCGTAGAAGAGCGTGGGATTTCGTAATACACATTTATAATATACACGCACTGAAGAACCGGGAACACCCGTAACCAATATTTATCGAGGAAGTAATACGTACCAGCCTTCTTCTTCTTTTTCTTCTTTTTCTTTTTTTTTGTTGCGTCTGCAGGATTGCTTTCATCCTCGTCCTCTACAATATCTTCTTGTTCTTCATCAATTAATTTTTCAGCGGACTTGCCGATCTCATCAAGTACCGCGGCCATTTTTCTCATGTATAAAAAAAATCAAATGAAAACTGTGGTGCAAGCTACAGACTCGATGTAATTTTCATCGACAAGGTAGATATCTTCGTTATCATTTTCAATGGTAACCATCGACTGCCCGTGGCGTCACATCCGTGTTTATTATGAATAATGATGAACAATTCACTACGATGTGCACGAGATTGTTTTTGACTGTGATAAAGCAGCTCAAGTGACATTTGTTCAGCAGTATAATTTTTATTATTATTCATGATTATATCCTAACATAAAAAATAACTATGACGATTAAGAATGTTCATGGAGTAAGAGTAACTGCTTGTGATTTCTCATGATATAATAACGGTATAGCATATAATTTTATTTTTTGCATTATTTACAATCCTACGAACTTTCATTGATGAATATGAGGGGAATTTTATGCATTCTCGCATTCAACCAACTGATGATAGGACAAGCGAAGCTACATCTGGATCCTGTGAACGCACAGACAATTGCATAGTAACTTGACTACCTGCTAACGCTAATCTGGCGCGTGCCGAAATCTCTTTTCCACCACGGAAGAGTCCATGTAAAAGTAATACATGTGAAGTCGCGCCTGATTGTACTCGATCGCTCCGCTCAACAGGCTCAAGACCCAAAAATCCGACTAAACTCTGCACCGCTGCTTCAAGAGTTGTCACATTGGCACCAAGTGCAAATGTTTCCTCCATACAAGTGAAACCACGCGCCGCGGCATTTTCCCACGCTGCGTTCATATCGAAACCTCTTGAACTCGCTCCACGCATTTGATCAGCTAGAGTCACTTCGAGATCTTCCAACTAATGAACAAAAAATAAACGATGAGAGAAAAATAGGAGATTAATCGGCTCGAAAAAGATTTTATGAAAATGATAGAAAAATTCTCACAATATAGTCATCTTGATATCCCTGTTCAGCTTCGGGGAGCCCAGTTGCAGGATCGCAATCTCGTATTATGAATCGCAATGTAGTCGGAATAGTTGCTGGAGTTAGATGAACATCATCAGGATACATCAAAACTGTGTAGGTTGTGCCTGGTTCATTGTACGGCAATTTCGCACATGGTACTTCACGCACCACTGTATAGCCTTCTGGAGCATCAACAGCAACACTGACATCTTCAAGTAATTGATCTGGCAACGTATTGACACAGTCGAATTGTAGAATAAGATAATCTCCAAACGTATGCTTGACACATTTAACATTGTATTCTGTTTCAGATTCGGTGAGTTCAATAACCGCAGAAGATTTGAATGGCAATGATTCCTGCATAATTGTAGCTAGTTGTGGCACTGCTGATAATTTTTCGACATATGTCTCTTCTCGTGTTAATCTTGGTTGAGCTGGCTTGATTGTTAATTGAACTTCAGCAGGAGTTGGTTCTTCAGCGGCTTGAGCTGCCGGTACTTGTGAAATATCAAACGGTTCTTCCATTGTGGTCTTTGTATAATTGCGTAAAGCACGCTCAAGGCTCGGAACGGATAATAATGGTGGATGAATCAATGGCAAGATAGATGGATCGGTTTTATATTGCAAAATTGTGCAGTAATATGTAGCTCTATCACGGACCTCATCGTCTGAATCTAGTTGACAGCGTGACAGTAAAACCAGAACATTTGGTAATAGAGTAGGACATGCTGCAGCAAAGCGTGCCAATGCAGTTACAGCAGCAGCTCTTACACTTGCACTTTCCAAAATAACTCGATTATAAATGAAACGAATATAACGAGATGGATGCTTCGAAGTTGGTCCCTCTTGTCCGAGGAGATGGAGTATACGCACGGCAAGAGATGTATGTTCGCAATCTTCGATGAATTCGCAAAGATGAGCCAATCCAGCTTCTTTGGCATCGGCATTCCCCTCCATGACTGCAATTATTGTATCAGCAATCGCTGCTTTATATTCTAATCCACCTTCGTCTCTCAACATAGCTGACAGGAAATTCATCAGCACTGAATGCTTTCGTGGAAATTTTTGACACAGTGCTCTTATCGCCTGCACGACCACCACTTTGAATTCATCGGAAATTTCCGATACGAATGTTGCAATTTGCTTCATTAACCGATCCACAGAGCTCTCTGCACCAGTCTTAAGTAACGTTGTTATAGCCAATGTAGCGATGGACCTGTTAGGATCTGTTATCAAATTCTCCAAGTCTAAATTGCATGCTGTGACTGCAGTGGGATGAGACATGGCAACTTTGTTCAACGTACGAACTGCAGCAAATCTTAATGCAGGTTTTGATGAACCACAGAAAAGTTGAAGTACGCTAATTGCTGGTGCAATTTCACGAATACCGCTACGGCCAAGATTAACCAGGGCATGTGCGGCTTCATAAACCACCATCTCCGATTTGTGACGCAAACACGATTCAATGAACTCTAGTAGTTCGCCACCCTCATTTGTGTCATCCAATAACTTACACGCCATCCTGATGAGCATACACGCGGCATATGGACTTTTTGGACTTGTCCTCATGAGTTTTGCAACCAATTTTATTACTGCATGTTTATCTGATTTACGTGCTTGGTATAATGCACCCAGGGCATGATATTGGACCATCACATTGTCGGAATTCAATGCTTCCTGAGCTTCATTGGCCCATCTCCGTGATATATCACCTGACACGTTGCTCAAGTGTAACGATGAAACTAAAGCAGCACTACTCACCGCTGGTGATTTATCAACGATTGCTTGTTTCATGTATCGTTCTATTGCTGTCAACATTGCGCCATCGGTAATTGTGCATAAAGCTCGAATGGCCGCAGCTCTGTATAAATCTTCTTTTCCAGTCATGTCCTTCGTCAAACTCGATGTCACGATAATAACATCTTCTGCTACAGAGCTCAATTCTTTGATACCCAAGTACACTAAGCGTCTGAGTACAACATCACGCGATTGGAATAATTTGGTCATAGCAAAGAAAGCCTCTGTGGCTTCAGTTGTGCCAAGTTGTTCACCCTGGTTCAACAGATACAGGATTTTGGTGAGAATATGTGCACATTTTCGTGGATTTACCGGTGTGTCATTGAATGTTCGTGCTTCTTGAAGCACAGTGGTCTTCTCCAAATTTTGGAATGGATTCCCACCTCCTGAAATCGAGAGTACATAATGATCACATTCCGTTCATACAGTCTTGGGCAGTTTTCGATCTTCAAATTTATGGACATTATACTCATCCCCAAACTTCAAAAAGACTAACAACAAAAACAACGTTGTCGTTGGACACATTATGACGTCAAGACTCCCTCATTTTCAAGGCTCATTGACTTTCAAAGAGATTAAAATTTCGAGACATATCTTGTTAACATCAAGATTCACTTTCCTAGTTGAAAGTTTCAAGCGAATTTCGGAAAAGAAATGAGTCCATGAACACTGACAGAACATGGTGGAATTCCTAATCACATTATGAAATGTCTTACGTTAACGTTTTTTGTGATTTATCATGACTTACCATCTTCTTCTTCTTTCTTATCACGTTTGAAGGCATTCATTTTGCCCACGATTTTACAAGACTCAACAACAGAATATGGCAACTTTATCACCACACCGTCACTTCTTTCAGTTTATATCAGTCTGTTCACAACGAACTTGTGTTAACACGTCACCTATACACGATTCGACATCCAGAAGTCACAATACGACGGCCATCATGCTCGTATGAACATAACTTCTCACTTGCTACACGAGAGGTCAGTTCTATGGAACCTGAATATTTGGCGGCAGATATTTCTATTCAAATAATTGATACGATGTATTGGAATCAGGAAATGAATGCAAAATTTCTTCGTTATCGTAGTTGCATTTTATTGGAATGAAATGCACTCATTTTATGAGGAAAAACATTTCAGTCAAGTTTCAGTTTAAAAACAGACAGTTCCTTCAGCATCCACCTACGATAACAAAATAGCAACCTCAGATCGCAGTATTATCGACGGTTCACACTGTTGTTTATGTATATACACAACTGATTTTACAAGTTTAATATCATCGCCCAATTCGTCAAGTCATTTTCCCATAAATTACTACTATCGTTATTTGAACTTCTGTCATATCCTACTTATCATATTGTCAATTCCAGCATATCGACTATCTGATGTCCTGTCAATTCATGACGCCACTGTACCGAGGCCTTTTTCCTCACGAATTAACTGGTTGACTGTCCAAATATATTCTGCGATAGCTGACTAAAAGCCAATAAAATACAAGTCCTGTATTCAGGCGTGGTGAGTTGTTATTGGTGTGTTTCGGAAGGAAAGGACAGTGCAGTGTTGTCGAAGTTATCGGCGTTGCCAGTTCTTGGCAGCTGTCAGGAGTCAGTGCATTTGAGCTGTTCAAGGTAGTGATAGTTTGTGATAGCTCAAGTGTTTTGTACAATCGCCCGGCGGCAACAGTGACATACAATGACGACAACTGTTGCGTCAGGGACATGCCTGTATCGTGTTACATTTCTGAACAAAATTCCACATTATTATTAGGAGAAAAGAATTGATAATAATTCATTGTTCTAATAGCAATGGCCAGATATTTGAAATAATAAAGATTCCAAGCAATACAGGTATAGATAAATGTTCATGATTAATCGTATCATATATCATATCACCAAAGATCTATATAGTCGTACTGATAAAGATTAACGGCACACATGTCAAAACTTCACATAAATCCTCGATCATTTCCACCACATTTACGTTCAGTGATGAATTCGAAACGGTGTCTATCATTCCTGCATAACAGAACTGTACATATGTAATGCAGTTCTAAGTAATTGAATATGTATATAATGCCAATGGACCACATACGTTCAGGTTTGTGATTCTTAGAACTAAGCTTCATATTTATGTAGAACACGAAGTCACACTCACATTTGAATCATTGTTCGAGTGCGGTATGCGTTACATTGGCTGTATATGAAGATCTAATGCAGTACGAATGATTGAAACCATATACACTTTTCATACAAAACAAACGTCAATATTATGCAAGTCAATGAGGTCAAGGACAATGTTTAGCGTGCTGGGTGTTTATAACCTGTAGTATGATATCGTCATCGTTCATTAATTGAATTTTTATTCGCGTGTCATACATATACTATTGTTACAACGATTTGTATCCACAATTCTTTCAGATGTATAAAAATGTCCGAAGACATCGACCAAACCAAGCACGAAGAGAACGACAAACCGGGATCACTCTATGTATTCCCACCCCTGAGTCGATTACCCCCAACACATCCATCTGGCATAACTTTACCTGCGGTTGCCACATCGAGCATGTCGTGGTTCAAAGAAATTGTCGAATTCGACAGAGATGAGACTGCTGATGCATTAAAACGGGGTCGTCATACCATGAACACCATTCAATCTCATGCAAGATCAGCGAGTCACGGTGGAATGCTTGCCACATCATCCACTGGTTGGCAGTCCAATCTAGGAAATTCATCAGCCAATTTTTCTACAAGCTCAATTACAGCAGCACGTCCATCAGCTTTGAAGAAACCCGGACATCAGCGAGCACTCTCACAAGGACAAGTGGGCAACATAAATCAGGGTCAATCGACAATAGCTGGACATAGTAGAGTCGGTTCAAGGACTGATTTTATATTGCCGCTTGGACATCGGGAAGAACCTCGACTTTTAATTGGTATTAGCGGTACTTCAAAAACCCCATCATTCCGTGGACACTCACGCCAAGCATCAAGGTCTCAGAGTTTATCTAGACAGAATGAATCAATCTCAATATGCTTGTTCGCTCGGGATTGAGTATTATTTCCAAATTATGCTTCTGTGAATTGCTCTATAATTGTTTATTCGCCAGGTCGGAATCGATATACACTATCAGACGTGATGCTGCTCTACCATGGTGGAGAAGAACGTGGGCTCGTTGTTTTGGCTCTCACTATCCGGAAGAACCACGATTGCGGAAAATCGTGCCTAATCATCTAGTGCCATCGCCAATGTTGCAGAAAAATCATCCGAATGGACCACGAATCGACAACAGGTTGAGTGAATGAATCGTGAAAAGTTATATGACAGTGATTACATGTGAAAAAGTTGAATATAACTTCTCTCCATTTTTTTTACACCCAGAGTGCGCACAACCAAGTATACAGCGTTAAGCTTTCTACCACGAAATTTATTGGAACAATTTCATCGGATTGCCAATCTTTATTTCATTTTTATTGTTTTACTTAACTGGGTGCCTGCTATCAATGCATTTGGGAAAGAAGTCGCAATGATTCCTGTCGTCTTTGTACTTGGTGTAACAGCGCTGAAAGATTTTTTCGAAGACAGGCGAAGATTGGCGAGCGATGAACGAGTCAATAATTCTGTTTGTCGTGTATATACCAGGTAAGTAATGTACAGGGATAACTTTCAAACTATGTATCCTAGTTTGAATAATCCAGATTTAATCGATAATAACAACTTCTGTTTCAGTAAAGTTGATCGTTATACAAAAGTTGCTTGGAAAGACATCAAAGTTGGAGACTTAGTACATCTATCAAATAATGAAGTGGTGCCTGCAGATATTCTTTTGCTTCGTAGTAGCGATCCACAGGGACTTGCATTTCTAGATACGTGTAATCTTGATGGAGAAACTAATCTCAAGCAACGCCAAGTAATAAATGGCTTCTTAGATCATCGACATTCCTTCGAGCCATCGAAATTCCGCTCTATCGTGGAAGTTGATCGACCTACTACGAAAATATACCGGTATAATTCAACATAAAAAAAATAGTAACAGGAAAATATAGTTGTGGCAATAACAAGAATTTTGATTTACTAAGGTTCTATGGCGCTGTGGTTCATCCCAATGGTTCTCGAATTCCAGTAACAACAGAAAATTTATTATTGCGAGAATGTTTGCTGAAGAATACAGATTTTGTTGAAGGCATTGTTATTTATGCCGGACATGACACTAAAGCTATGCTCAATAATGGTGGACCACGATATAAACGATCACGTCTGGAGAGCCAAATGAATGTGGATATCGTATGGTGTGTCGTTATATTAGTGGTCCTATGTGTGGTCGGTGCAGCCGGTTGTAAGTTTTGGCTCTCGACATTTTCCCCAGATATATGGGTGCCATTTCTACCATCATTTCAAGATCCAAGTTATGAAGGTATGATCACATTCTGGACTTTTGTCATCATCCTCCAGGTCATGATACCTCTTAGTCTATACGTAACTATGGAAATGGCAAAGGTAGGACAAGTTTATCACATTGGATATGACGTGGCGCTTTATGACGAAGATAGTAAGAAAAAAGCTGAGTGTCGTGCTCTGAATATAACAGAGGAATTGGGCCAAATACAATATGTATTTTCGGATAAAACAGGAACTCTTACTGAGAATAAGATGATATTCCGGAGATGCACTGTTGGTGATCAGGATTACACACATGTGGGAGAGAATGAACAGATATCACCGTGCACGAGATTAGAAGAAGATTTATTATTGAGCTCGATGCGACATCGACTTCAAGAATTATTTATTCTATTAGCAATTTGTAATACCGTCGTTGTAAATACAGTACCTCATCATGACATTATGAATTCTAGTGGTGTTATAGAGGAGCCTCAAAAGAATATAATCAATGCTATGAAGCTCTCAAAATTATCAGAATCGAAAGATATGCCAACAATACAACAGCAACAGAGTTTATTGATTGCAAATGAAACTTCACATCAGGATAACAACAACGTACCCACATCATCCGCAACTTATCCACCACCGATGGAAATACCACTGTCTACTGAGAACTTCTCGGAAACATCGCGAAAGAATGATAGGCCAAATTTTTTGAGAGTGCCGACATTATTCAACCTCAAAGCGAAACGAAAATCAACTGAAGGGGAAGCATCATGTACAGCCGATGTTGTGGAGATTTCTACTCCAATTGCTGGTGAATCTGATAATGGACAAAACAGTGCTTCAGAGAACGTCGGATGTGATGCTGCTTCTGTGATTTACGAAGCTGAGAGTCCGGATGAACTGGCTCTTGTCTATGCTGCTAAATCATATAATACTAAATTGGTGAAAAGGACGTCACAAAGTGTTACAGTGTCTTTACCTGATAGATCAACATTGGTATTCGAAATACTACATGTTTTGCCTTTTGATTCAAGCAGAAAGTGCATGTCTATCGTTGTTCGCCATCCACACACTAATGAAATAATATTATATACAAAAGGCGCAGATTCAACACTCCTGTCATGCCTTGATACAACTAATGAAGACAATACAAACAATGTAGTGACAATTCGACAGCAATTGTATACGTATGCTCGACAAGGATTACGAACGTTAGCTATGGCAAAAAGAATACTTGGTCAGGCCGAATTCGATATGTGGAAACAAAGATACATTGAGGCTCAGTTAGCAAACGACAATCGCGATCGTAAACTGCGCGAATGTTACGCTATTCTTGAATCACATTTAACATTATTGGGAGCAACTGGAATTGAGGATAAACTTCAAGAAGGTGTGCCCGACGCTGTAGCGGCTCTCGTGAATGCGGGTATTGTTGTTTGGGTATTAACGGGTGATAAACCTGAGACCGCTGTAAATATCGCCTATTCGGCTAAACTTTTCACCCCATCAATGCAATTGTTTAGACTACAAGCAAGAACGAAATCAATTACTGAGAGCTTGATTCATGGTTTTTTGGAGGCTATTCGAATGGATGTCAGTCTTGGCAATGGTGAAAGAAGTTGCGAAGATCACAGTTGTAGTGGTGATGTTGGAGAAAGCAGGACTAGACGTAGGGGTGGAGTACAACGTGCCCTTGTAGTGGATGGCAAAACGCTGACTTTCATTTTAGATCCAAGATCAGGTCTTGTGGCGTCTTTCTTACAATTGACGCAGAGCTGCTCTAGTGTACTGGCATGTCGTACAACACCTCTACAGAAAGCTTACATTGTGAAAATTGTAAAAGAACAATTACATATACGTACATTGGCAATTGGTGATGGTGCCAATGACGTAAGTATGATTCAAACGGCCGATGTTGGAATTGGTATATCTGGCAGAGAAGGAACTCAAGCTGTGATGGCGTCTGATTTCGCTATAGCCAGGTTTCCAATGCTTACTCGATTATTACTTTTGCACGGCCACTGGTGTTACGACAGACTAGCTCGAATGATATTATACTTTTTTTATAAGAATGCCATGTTTGTATTCCTTATATTTTGGTATCAGGTGCGTAATTATTTAAATTATGGTAGTTAAGGGTCGCAATTACGTCTCAAGTTATAAAATTAATACAGCAAGAATATCAAAAATCGTGTGCTTTAGCTGTATTGTGGCTTCTCTGGAGCTGTAATGATTGATCAAATGTACCTGATGCTCTACAACCTACTGTTTACCTCACTACCGCCATTGGCCATTGGAATTTATGACAGGATAGCATCGCCGAATATTTTGCTCTCTCATCCCGAACTGTATATCCGAGGCAGACTTGGACAGGTTTATAGACATCATTCTTTTTGGGTCACTATGGCAGATGCTCTTTATCAGAGTATCGTCATCTTCTTCATAACCGAAGCAGTATGTTCACATTCGTCAATCTATTATTATCATTGTTATTATCATATTTATTTGATATGGCTTATTGATATTGAATAATTCTTTCAGGCTTACCATGATTCCGATGTTGACATATGGGAATTTGGAACAACAATAACTACTTCGTGCATCATTGTCATGCTAATACATGTTGGATTGGAGATGAAGTCTTGGGTAATTACGTTCAGTTTCGTATTTATACACCTCTACATTGAAACATGAGAAAGATACACAAATTCTCCATACAGACATTAATAAATAATTTATGATCATTCAATCCAGACAATAATACATGCCGGAGCGATTCTAGGATCATTAGGGATATTCTTCGGTTTCTGCATCATATATAATATTGTCTGCGTACACTGTATGGGTTTACCTGGTTCATACTGGGTAATGCTAATTGCAATCGGCCAACCACGTTATTGGCTTACAATACTACTTAACTCTGTAGTTGCTCTATTGCCAAGGTAAATCATTATAGCTAGATCCGTACCAGTCATGAATGTGAGTCTTTGATCTTTTTTCGATTTTCTGTTGTTCTCTTACATTTCAGATTTGTGTATAAGACTGTCAAGAATACTTTGTATCCCGATTTACTGCTACGAATAGTACTGAGGAATGGAAAGAAACATGAGTTGACAATGTTGACGACGACAACAACAACAACCACTCCTTCATCACGGAGCAATCACAGAGAATCTAACGATGATCTTATTACTGAGTCTGTTCGTTCGTTGAACAATGCAACTTCTAGATAATTTTATTTTCGCAACCATGAACGATAACACATCGTCTCGGAAGTCAGAGAATAAGTAATATGCACTCATTCAGTGGCGTTCACATTGTAGATGAACAGAAGCGGGAATGGGCTCATCCGAACAACAATTTCTCTCACATTATCTGATAATTACTGCCTGGGGTCATGTTGAAGAAGAAAAGGATAATCACACTGAGAAAACTATGATAGCTCTTTTATAACTAAAAGTGACAGACAATATTGTCGCATGGAATAGACTCAACCTACCGTCTATTCCCATGACGTTATGGTCTGATTCATAATCCCATGAAAACAGATCAAAGAACAAGTATCCTATCAACTCAACAATTACAAAATGCATAGCTACCTTTAGAACTGAATGTTCAGACAATGATACCAAAATTACCGCATTGTGTATTCCCACCAGTGCATGTGAAGTATTGTTTCAATTTTATCATTTCCTATTTCTCTTTCTTATTCTCATTATCGATAGCCAATGTGGCCTTAAGATTTGAGCGTACTAATGTTCGCTGCATTTACTGGCTGTGACTACATTATGCCGGGGACCAATCCTCTTATAAATGATATCCAGTATGAAACTGGAAAATATCCTCTGCATGAGTATCAACTTCTCAACGTGAATTCAATTTATGGGAAGAACGTTGATGTATACTTATTGCTACATAACTGTATTATCGCATGAAACGTATGTATCGAAAGATAAGAGAGCCATTGAATTCTGAATTGCAGAATAGATATATATCAATAATATAAATATAAATATATAATCCTTAAACAATATGTCGGGCGATGCTCATTTTTATCTTCGATGAATATGGATAATCAATTTGGATATCGTTGTACATCAAACATAGGAACTAATATCGGAAGTTATGGATCATTTTAAAACAATATACTGTAAACGAAATTGGAATCTGTATTTAAAAAAAAATTTATTCGTTCACATTAATCAAATATATAGCGAGAAGAAAACTCGGAGAAACACGTTCGAGCTTATAACAATAAACGAACTGTACTAGTTTGTTTTCCAACGTAAGTATACCTATGATTCCTGTTACTGTGTAATTATCTTGTTTGATATATGGCTATATACACGTTGATATATGTATTATCTAGAGGCTATGCATACTCTCAGTCTCATCACATGTCATCAATTACCTCAATACGTCCGGAATTTATATTTATTTGAGTATATTCTGAAATGTTGAATGCACAGTTACTTAGTATATGTTCACAATCCCCACTTTGAATTGTGCAAAATGAGTGGTGAGGTTACCACGAGTTATATCGCGGATTTGTATGAGCTGTGGTTGGTGTGTGTAGAAGTGTAGCAATGTGTGGCATCTAGGAACTAGGATGTCGAATGGTATTATCCAATGTGAATCATTACACCGTGTACTGACAGGAGTATGTATTGATGAATATTCTATTTGTCATCGATAGTTATCATGACTGTTTGTCATAAACTTTTCATGCAGACTATAGAATGTGTAGTCGTGACTTTCTTACTACAAATTATCAATTCAGTGTTATGTTTTTTGTTGCTTGATCATATGGAATATTAATGTTATAACACAACAATATCATAATCACCACGAACTTTACGTGTAAACCTCCATATTTCTCCCATAGTTCCGCATGTTTATATTCACTGTGTAATAAATCCAACGAATTTTCGTATACACTACAATAAATTTCATGTATGTGTATATATGCAGTTATCTATTTATCGATACATGCATGTATGTATAGATAATAGTTCTCAGAACGGCGTTCGATACTATTACACACACAAATTCAAGCGTGAACTTGTTGAATTTTATTGTTTAATCAATCATTGCATGTTTGACACTGAAGTATCATGGCAAGATTCAACCTGCATCAATATAATCTAACAATAAAGCACTCGTACCATTCACGAAACAAAGGAAACGATTGAAAATATTGTAACACTATTGTCAGCGATATTTCATAAAGCTACAAGTATTTTTTGAATTTTCGACCACCAACTTCCACTGTGAGAATAAAGAACGGTTATGATGAAAATAGAGCGAGTGGTATCCCTCTCATCATGTGAAAATTAATTGCGATATGTGGTCAGGGCCAAACACAATAACAATCAGTTGGTCCACTAAAATCAACATTTCATCATCCACTCTTACTTATATACATGTATGAAAATATACATATGATTATATATAAATCATATATACACAAACATATATGTTATTCGGAATATTCTCCTCGATAATTTTACATCAAAGTCGGGTACAACAAGTATATATACACATATGTATACATTTATACGTATATACTAACGAAATGTTTTATCTATCATGTGATTATAAAAAAATTATGTCATCGGTGAAAATATAGTGTAAATAATGATGCGATTCAATAACTCTTGATACCAATGTCATATCATGTAAAAATAAAAATATATTTAACACAATACAGCTGAATAGAAATTGGATTAACGCAGAACTACTGACTTGAAGAGTGGATACAATGACTGTGACATATACAGCGGAGGTAGCCACGTGTCGTGGTCTAGGATGCTTCCTCAAGCTTTTACTCAGGTGATTAATTGTTTTACATATCGAATGAATACTGACTGCATGTGCTTTATGACATACATTTGCATAATACATGTAAACCGGATAGAGACCGAGTTGATTATTGCGTCGGATATAAATAATATTGATTGATTCATTCATTGATTGATGAGCTGGCATAGATATCGTATTTCTTCAATGTTTCATCAGAACAACGGAACCCATTGCATTTATCATAAATTAATGTCACATGTAGAAGGAACAGTTGGCGAATCTAACAAGAACGATAAGATTGTGCACGCGATAGAGCATTATATCCAATATGTCATCAGCTTACTCTAATCAACGACAATTCTTTTTGCACTATCTCATATATTTATAAGTTTTATGCACGTAATCTGCAACAACACCAATCATCCGTTGTTGCATCTGTATCCATATCGACTCAATGGCAGAATTGCATTGGAATACCAAATAATGCTGTCTGTTGATTACAACTATGATTTGCTTCTTGTAGTCTTGCATATTATGTGATATACTCACAGGCAGTCCAATTGGCATGATGTTCTTGCAATCTACCATGACTAGCGACATTGCAAAAATAGAGCAGCTGGTCGCGTGTTTAACGAACCTGTGAACGCCTAAAGTGCAATTGTCATTATTTAAAGAAATTCATTTATGAGATCGCGTATAAAATGTGAAAATGATTGAAGAAAATTTCAAAAACGCTATTTATTCAAGAACCCTGCTTGTGTTGTTCATGAGTATATATTAATACTATTCATATTATTTCAGATGGCGAGCTAGTATCTATAAACTTGTGTGGTTGGACCTTGCACTTTTTTTAACCATCTACTATGCTTTGTCGTTTCTGTATCGTTTCATGCTGAATGAAGATCAGAAAAAGACTTTTGAAGCAGTTGTCGCATACTGCAAAGAATATAGTGATCTCATACCACTGTCATTTGTTCTTGGATTCTATGTGAGTATTGTTATGACACGATGGTGGAATCAATACACTGCTATACCGTGGCCTGACTCAATCGCCGTTTTTGTTTCGGCTACCATTCATGGAAATGATGAGAGAGCCAGACTTATGAGACGTACTATTGTCAGGTAGCTGATAGGAATAATTCATATTAAATTGGTATATCTATAGTCATATATTCCCAATTATTACCTAATAATATATTTAATTGATAGATTAGTGGAAAAAATTTTTCAGATACGTTTGTGTATGTTTGACACTTGTTCTCGCCAACGTTTCACCACGCGTAAAAAAGCGCTTTCCAACATTGGATCATTTTGTCGATGCTGGTCTTTTATTGGAGAATGAACTCACAATATTCCAAAATTTGAACGCGAAGTTCCCAAAACCGAGCAAACACTGGCTGCCAATAGTATGGGCATCCAGTATTGTAACACGCGCTAGAAAAGAAGGCCGCATACGAGATGATTTTGCTGTGAAAACTCTCATTGATGAACTTAATAGATTTCGTGGACATTGTGGTAGTTTAATTCATTATGATACAATTTCCGTGCCACTTGTTTACACTCAAGTGGTGACGCTCGCCGTTTATACGTATTTCATCACAAGTGTAATGGGCAGACAGTGGGTGGCTGATTCTACAATTCCATCCAGTATAGATCTCTATTTTCCAGTATTCACGACATTACAATTTTTTTTTTATGTCGGTTGGCTGAAAGTAGCCGAAACTTTAATCAATCCATTCGGCGAGGATGATGATGACTTTGAAGTCAATTGGATAGTAGATAGAAATCTCCAGGTTAGCTATCTCATTGTCGATGAGATGCATCATGATCATCCGGAACTTATTCGTGATCAATATTGGGATGAAATATTCCCAACGGAACTACCGTATACAGCAGCATCGCAACCTTTCCGTGAAGAGCATCCAATACCGTCAACTGCGGGAATTCAGCTTTCAGCTGCCCAGCAAGAATTGCATCCTTCCTCGGTTAAAATAGATGAAATGAACACAGAATTACCGTATATGAACAAATTCAATAATGATGTGGCTGATGATGCCGCTTCTGGGATACATTTTATGGCTAGTGGGAAAATATCTCGGAGCGCGAGTCGAGTGAGCGCTCGTGATAGACCATTCAGTGGTGGTGGTTCCATGGCAAGCAATATTGGAGGATCATTGACCCGTGTGAACAGTGTTACAAGTGTCTTACGTCGACTTTTCAGTAAAGAAGATAGACCAGATGGTAGTGAAACAAAAACTCCTGGGAGAATTCCTAATTCAAGTTCATCAGCTTCATTACAGAATCGTTATATCAGTACTGCTGGAGGCTCCACAAAAATTGGAGTGATCGAGGAAGTTGACGAACAGATGACAATTTCTTCAATGCGTCCACCAGAATCTCGTCCACATGTACAAAATATCTTCACGCAAGGTCCACCACCACCAAGTGCTCCTGTGAATGTCCCTATCAAGGGCAGGAAAAATAATCATTTATTATCCACGAGTGCACCGGCTGCCGGGCCTACATCAACACATTACAACACAAGGTAAATGAATATAACACGATCAGTTGTGATAACATTTTTTCTATAATAGTAGGATGATTTCCAGAAGAGCATCTGCGACTGCGGCGCGATCCGGTAGCCAAGACGGTGCTAGTGCTGATGATTTCAACCCCGAAAGTCTATTCCGCACATGCGTTAGCAATACATTTGGGGATGAACAACACGATAATATAAGCATTCGTTCATCTACAACAACGTGTAGTCATGCTAGTGATAGTACCGATGATGAATTCACGAAATTGAAACTCGAAAGAGATAAACAACGTAGAAATAAAGCTATGAGGAATTTGACAAGAAGTATTAGTAGTAATCGAAGAAGTAGCAATGTGGGCGACGCGTCTTTGGATCTTGATGGTGAAACACTACTTTTGACTGAACTAGCTGATACATCGCGCATTGCACTTGTACCATCGTCAAATCAAAACAGCAATTCAGAGAAGAATAATGTTTAAATCTTTTTAACGTATCTACTGCACTCAGAGGGACTGTAAGTCTTTTTGATTTCATTCTATTTCATTTTCGTTTTTTTAAATTCTCTTTTATGTCTTGCTTGAACAATACACAGATTCTACTTTTGATACTATACATGTGAAATTAATATATTGTACATTATGGAACAATTAAGTACGTGTACAGTATACATTTAGTGATATTGTTGTTGTTATAGTAGTCATTGTTATCGTTATTGATCAAAGAATAGCTCAAATCAACGTGAAATGAATCCGTGCTCAAGTATGTATGTATTCATATTTATTTTAAGATAATCATTATCCCCGATCAAGTTAGTAATAAATTGTCCTCTCTTAGTTAGATAATGTTTTTAGCTATTGATAATAGTAACGGAATGAAAAGTAGGGGACTAAAAGCTGCGTGTTAATACATAATTTGATATGGAATGATCGGGAGTACTGTGCAAAATCTGTTGTTCAACTGAGTTTCACCGCATGAAGCTCCTTCAAGTAATATCAAAATTTGAAGTTGGAGCTTCCAGTTAGATTTTTTACCGTAAAATGAACACCATCCTGCATCAATTTTGAATTTATATTCGTACGTAGGTTCTAATAACGAATACCCGATCAATTGTCATATGCAATACTGTGGTAACAGTCATGTACATATACGTAAAAACGCAACTTTAAGCCTAATTAATTATTTATAAGACAACACATTCCATTTAGTAACATATTTTATTCCTTGAGTAGATAGCTCGTCAATCCAAAAAGGAAAACGTATAATACTGGAGCATAATCACTTATGTGAATATCTCTATCCAAGTTGGGTAATTGTTCGCTTACCATCAGTATTGCCATTACAATAAATGATTTTGTGATAAAGTGTGAATTAAGTGAGAAACATTACTATCTAATTATCATTTCAATCTTCATGGATGATGCTGATGATCTAACAAGGAAGAGAAGGGCCTATTTTGCGTATTTTCACATATCTATCTCTATTACTATAGTCCTTATATGTATTTTCATATTTGAGATCCGTATCAGCAAATTTTTCGATAAAAGATTGTATTGATTTCGGCTGCGCTGGATCGATTTCCATGAATAAATAGCCGGCAGGTTTTAAGCCTATTGACGCATATTTAACGATAGACTTTATTATATCCAATCCATCCACACCACCATTCAGTGCGTTGATATCTTCATATCTGTGAAATTTATTAATGTGTCCATCATGAATTGAGTATAACTAGTTCATAATTTTCATATCTGGAGGAATGTTGTTCTAATATTGAACATAATATTCGAAATAAGGAAAAAAAATCTTACATCTTTATTTCGGATTGCAATCCCGCAATGTATCTAGTAGGTATGTATGGTGGATTACTGACAATCACGTCGAATTGTGGCCTAAGAAAACCAATGAGCGGCTGACCAGTTGCCAGAACAATTTTCCCATCGTCCTCAATGCTGGCATTCAGTATTGAAATAGTATCTTCACTGAATCCTAATTTTTCTGCATTTTCTTTGGTTATCTTACAAGCATCAGGATTCTTATCAATTGCGGTGCAATGGAGTTTCTGAAAAAAGACTCATCCATTCCAATATGTTCTATATGGAAAACAAGATTTCAAACGGTGAATTAATGGTGCATTACCGCTCGATTTTTACATGAATGCAAGGTCGCCAACGAAATGGCACCCGAACCGCAACCTATTTCCAAGAAATTTATAGGAAGATCTTTAGCATTATCTCTATTCATTATTTCTTCAACGACGAAATCTACAAGAACTTCCGTTTCTGGTCTCGGAATGAAAATCGGTGGGACTAGTTTGATCACGATATTTCTAAACGTCCATTCGCCAAGTAGATACTGAATTGGCATTCTGCAAAGAAGATTGGTACCAATGAATCTGTTTGTTCATACATCCTCATGATACGAAAATTGAGTCATTAATTCACCTAGATAATCTACATAAACATAGTGTTTCCAAATCCTTCATTTCAGCCTCTGATAATCTCCTATCATAGGAGTACGTCAGTTCCAGACTCTACATTAGAGATAATAATGATTAATATTGTGAGAATATTCATCGAATCAATTTCCAATGTATATACGATCAAATATCGCATACTGTATTTCAGTCATGTTTCATTCGATATTGTGAGCTCAATATCTTCATAGTTCATTCACCAAATATCGACTCGGTACCTTCGTGATATTGAGTACATGTGAAAGGATGTGTTGAATTGATTCGAGGGGTTCAATGATATTCTCGTCCTTGAATCGGCGATGCCAATACTCCATTATTTCTCTAACTGTGTTATTGGTTTCATTATTCACATTCGAATGTAATGAATGAATAGATCGATCAATCATATATATCTTATTGAAGAGATATTTCTTGAGTTTTATTGGATGCCTCACTCTTGATAAACTTCTTAGGAACAACATATTGCGTATTTATTACAACTTATATGTATGCTGTGTACATAGTAGACATTCCCATATATGTGTCGACGCCATGCCATCAATAGGCGCCATCTAGTAATACTAATATGAACAAACATGTATACATATATGTATGTAGCTAGGGGTGATCAGAGACTGCTGATGGCGGCGATTTGGGTAATTTAATGATGCTCCAATAATGAGGAAGGAATCGTGAGAACTAGTAAGGATACGCCGGGTATCCATACACATCCTCAGAGAGTTCCCTCCATTTGATGTTATTGAGAGGAGAAGAAACAACGTGCGAATTGTGTCTCTAAAATGGTTATCTGTAGAAGGACGTAATGTGAATCATAACTGTTTATATATGTACTGCAGTGAAATAAAATTTCGTTGATCGTGGATATACAGCTGTGCAATTAAAATAACTATTACGCGTGTGACTTAACCATTGTTTGAAGAAATGGCGGTTGGTACGACGAAAGTTGTGCAAGTTACAAACATAGCCCCACAGGCAACCAAAGATCAGATGCAAACACTCTTCGGATATCTTGGTAAAATAGAAGACATACGGCTATATCCGACAATAAGAGATGTTGCAGTACCCGTTCAGTCTAGGATTTGCTACATAAAGTTTCATGATCAAGGTAGCGTCGCTGTTGCTCAACACATGACCAACACTGTTTTCATCGATCGGGCACTAATTGTCATTCCTTATCAGAATGGTGATATCCCTGATGAACAAAGAGCGTTGGAGCTAACTAACAACGGTACAGTTGTACCAGGTAAGAAAATATTAGGTAAATATATACATTCAACTCATATGAATACATATATTCTATTCTTTCCATAGCAATATCCAATATAGGTGAAATACACGTGTACGCCTACGTATTTATTTTTGTCTAATAATGATACAATTTCTCAGGTCTTTATCCATCAGAGCCAAAGCTCCCAGTCAATGTTATCAATTCAATTGAGGGCATACCACCCAACCATGTCATCACAACATTAGATCCAAAGTTAGAATCAAATGGACTCCCGGCCTATCCAAATTTACCGGGCCATCTCGATAGTAGACGAATTGAGGAAATCAGACGGACTCTCATCGTTGCAAATTTGGATTCATCCGTTTCAGTAGACCAGTTATTAGATTTTTTCGGCAGCAACAATATTGAAATCAAATATCTACGTTTGTGTACTCGAGATTCAGATACTGATCATTACGCATTACTTGAACTTACTGAACAATCACATGTGGTAACAGCATTAATGCTCAATGGTCAAATCGTTGCCGACAGAGCAATCAAACTATACCATTCGACTCAAGCGATAGCGAAACCTGAAGCAAAAAGCAATGAAGCCGCTCAGAAGGAAATCGAAGAAGCGATGTCACGGGTGAAAGAGGCACACAACCTTATATCTGCCGCAATTGATCCCATGATTGGAATGCTGTCGAAGGATAAACGTAGCAGAAGTGGTTCACGCAGCAGAAAATCGAGATCTCGCTCACGTGGTCGTAGCCGGCGATCACGATCGCGTAAACGTTCACGATCACGTCATAGAAGGTCCCGCTCACATCATCGTCGTCGCACAAGATCTCGGTCAAAACGATCACGTTCCAAAGATCGGGAACGTAAACACAAATCGCCATCCCGACGAAGAAGCAGTTCGCGTGGTCGCCACCGATCACGATCGAGATCTCAAAGGTCCCACTCTCGACGATCGCGAACGCGATCCAAGGATCGTAAGAAGAAATCACCCCGCAGACCGAGCCGCTCGCGATCCCGTAGTAAACGCTCAAAGTCAAAATCCAGACGTTCTCGATCAAAATCAAAGTGTAAAACGTCGAAATCTAAGAATGCAGAAAAGTCCAGAGACAAAGATAAAGATAAGGACCGACGTAGTAAGGATAAGTCCGATAGTAACGGCAGGAGGAATGATGGAGAAAGAGAAAAAAGTGATCGAGAGAAAAGTGACAAAAAATCAAGCAGAGAGAAAAGATCGGATAGGGAATTAAAAGAACGGTCTGATGAGAAGGCTTCGCGTGGTGGATCTGATCACAGTGATAGCAAAGAAAAAATGGAATTGGAAAATTAATCGTAATCAGCAAAGTATATTTCACTGGAAGCATGAAGACAACCTAAACTTTCGTATACCTCTGTCTTGAAACGTTGATCGTTTTTATTTACGTGTTACATTCACAGCATACTTTCACAATAAAGATAATTTATCCATCTCATCAAATTCAATAGTCATAAAATATCATTCATCTGCACCTTTTTTCGTCTCGGAATCGGCGGTCTGAATTCCATATTAACATTATTCCATTTTGATGTCCTATGGATATAATATTGCCAATTAACAAGATACGTGATCGGATCTGGATTCACTTCCATGTATGTTAAAGGTGAACTAATAATATTAAACACTTACCCAGGTCGAGTTTCTTCATTCTCATATAAAGGAGCATTGTCATCGAAACTACAGATTGGCATGGGAATCGATGATACATGTAGTAATTTCTTCTGAGCACGTTCAATAGTTGAACGACGTTTCAGAAGTTTCTGAAACATACCGAAAGGGTGGAAGAAATAATTTAGGTACACTCAAAGCGAACAGATCAAACATTAAGTATATAATTTTCATCTTCGAGAAAAAGTGTAAAGTATCGATTGCATTGACTAACCACACCCGAATCTTTTGACGAAAGCCCATCAATTTTCCCCAGCTCAATAAATCCAACGTGGTCCATTGATTCATTCGTCTCATCCAGTTCGGTTGTTACTACACATCGAGAGGTTATCACAAGTATTAAGAATTACATGTCCGATAAGTGAATTTCATATCATACTCACTCATAACAAATTCATCATACTGATTTAAAATGTCGATCCCGAGAAATTCAGCGAGAACATTTGGATACCTGAGATCCATTATGATCATTATAAGGGCCAGAAATATCCATGTCAAACCTGGGAATCCAGGACAAATGAGTATGTGAAATGTCTGAGCTCACAAGTGTATTTTTATTCACATGTGTGAAACATTTTCATATATATTTCTCAGATATACATATAAATATCAGTAGTCGTTTTACCTCCCACACACGCCAACCAGAATGTTGGTCCCAGAGACGTAGTGATTTCACCATCCGGAAATCTAATTACTAGGGGTATTGGATTAGATACACATCTCCAAACAACACAACTTGTAATCTTGAGCACACCTATCAAGCCAAGGAGATATGCAGCGTATCTTCCTATAGACTGTGCGAATATATTGAAAAGAATCCATATTGCAAAAGCCGACCATAACAGAATATGACAGTGCCATCCTGCAGTCCGGTAAAATCGCCCGTACCTCAAACCTTCCCCATCTATAGAAAAATACTCCAAGATCCAAATGATTGGTATTGGCAAACCTCTTCTTTGAGCTTGTCGCATGCTCATCTGTAGGTTACCAGCTACATAGGCATCAGATCATTGAATCATCAGACGACTATTGCAATTTTATATTTTGATATTAAATATGTAATTGCAAGAACTGTGCTGTTTACCATTAGGACCGAAACCGATCCTTCCTTGATCCCAACTCCATGAAAATCGTTCATTGTAATTGATCACCCCCTCGGTCGAGGGGGATGCAACTTCACCATGTGAATTTTGGTATAACGTTATGTTGATTGAACGTAATCCAATTTTTATACCTATGCGAGCTGACAATTGCAGTTGACTTCCTGTCCGATGAGGAATTGTTGAGTTCACATCACCTACTTCCCATTCTTGACCATAGTTCATGACTGCATCCGAAAATTCACAATGATACATCACCCATCTCGAAGATTTTCTCAAAAATTTGATGAAATAACAACGAATCAATAGTATAATAAATTTTCTATACCCATTAAAGAACTGCCAATGAGAATACTGATCGTTGCTTTCACGATTGTGTATATACTCTGTAAACAGTCATCAATAAGAATGGTACATGTGGGAGTTGCCAATTGGATAGATGCACCTTCAAATATATAATACAAAAATGCTCACTTTTTTCTTGCCATAGCCCGGAGTTATTAATATGAAAGCAAGAGCTACTATGGCAGATAGGGAAAAAATAACTATTTCAATCACATCAACGTCGACTGGAGTTTTATTCTCTTGATAAATCGTGGGCAAATTTTCCGTTCTACCAAATTGAAACAAACTCATAGCTTTGAAGCGATTTCAATGTGTCTAGTTTTTTAATCTAACTTAAAGTGACGAACACAGACTCAACTGTATATATAAAATGTATTTTCCTCAACATCTATATCTTATCACTTCTCGACTTCCGCTCTACTCATCGTGATTTCATATATGTCGAAGAAGGAAATGTCTGAGGATTTGGAAAACGTTCCAGAGGAATAGTTAAAATATATCCATCAACACAACTATACATCAACTGCGATGTGTACATTCTTGAATGAATGTATGATACCGAGTATGGACATGATCATATTGATGTATTCTTCAGAAACATCTAAGTTGAACCCGATTGACATTCAAGCACGTTTATTGTTCGTATATTTGTGGTATTGTGAGAAAGGTAAGGGTCCAGAGTGAATACTTCCACTTCTCTCGCATCTATTGCTCCCCTATGGTCTTCAGTTGGATATTCATATTGCTTTATTAGTCAAACAATCTCTGTGTAACCGTTAGTTTGAGTTGAGGCAGAATATATGTCAATATTTCTCGCTGAATATTGCCGTACACTTTTTTTTTCGATTACTTCCTGATTTCAGATGAAAATAATAAAGTAATATTCTATTGAACTGTAATTATTATTATACAATACATTGTTTGTAGGTGTACAGCTTGATTATAATATAAATGGAATTGCAAAAATGAATAACAAATTATATATATGTATATATACTCATTAGATAAGTGCCTAATATCCCACTAGAAGAAACTATACAATGGTGTGCAGTATTTGATTTGACTTTGTAATAATAATAAGTGTTACATAATGAATCATCAGTTTTGGAATAAGGTGTACTATTCCTTATTTTAGTAACTTGCTAACAAATGATATTGATAATATCATTTTTGTTGCGATCATGTTTATTGATCATTTCACTTATATTTATATGTGTATATCGAATGACAATATTTCAGTAGGAATGGTGTTGAGATTTTGACATTGCCTGTGCGACGACCATTCTTGTAACGATAATGATGACACCGAATCATTGCATTAAACTAATAATATTAATTTTTGTCCTTCAGCGACAGTATATTGTTACAATCCAGTGAACAAACGTGCTAATTTTATAATCAATGAATACTATATAATCATTATTTAGAAATGTTAAAACCGTAATCCAATCAATTTCGACATAAGACCGTTAAGATTCCTTCATCGTAATCTCTCCAATAGATACCAATTTGTAATAACTGCCCTGTTTTTCACAATGCATTTCGTTTATTCATGAAATCATATTGTATACGCTCCGCGAATGGATTGGATCATACCATTCAATAGCTATACCCCGTTATGCAGCAATCCGCGAATCCATTCTCTAATAGATGCCCCAACAATGTTGTCCATTAGGATCATAGATATACCCAACTTTATCATCCTCAATAAAAAAATAACAAACGCTCCTGCGCGCTGCCTGACAGTAATTTCCATCCTCGTTTAATATTCAAGTACTGTGTGATTGCACGTATACAGATAAGAATTCCTAAAATGAGCAATAGTTTCCGATCAATATTTGTATCAATTATCTTCTGAGGATAAATTATTAGATGTTCCGCTCACCTAACGCCATTATTAGCCACCATAGCCATGAATTTGCGCGAGATGCCAAGTCTGTTGAATGTTTCACAATCAAAGTCCATTTTGTGAGTGACAGTCCAAAACCGGCCAAAGCTCCATATCGAGCAGCAATTGTGTGACAGAAACACATGGACAGCAAAAATCCAATCCAATTGAAAAAGAAGGCAACTGTAATAATGTCGTACATTATAAAAAATATCAATTGAAATTGATGATGATGCTAATTGTATTAAGAATAATGGCATACGCAAGAAAGCTGTGAAGAATGTGAAATCAGTCCCGAGCAAACCACTCTCTGGATCACCTTCGGCAGCATTGGGATCAATAGCCAAAATAGTTAAGGGTTGTGGTGCAGACATGCCACCCTGTAACACAATTTGGCAATTTCCTTTCATTCACATCGCAATCGTGAACATCAAAATTATGTATTCAGTCTATAATCATCATAAATACAAGATGTATTTGTGAGTGTGGTGTCGATTCTCCTTGCAATGTCTTCTCTCTCTGCACTTCTTCATAAGTTGGTAATTTGGTAGCAAGCTCGTATGGAGGTGGCGCCGAAAAGTCGGGTTTGGGTGGTGGTAATTCATCTGCATCGTCATTCTTATCCAGAAATAAACATCGTCATTACAATATGTCATTGAATATTCATTAAGTGGACGATTGCAATAAAACGAACGTGTCAGCTTACGATCAATGGGGTAACAGTAGGTCTGGGTGTAGAATTAGTACCGGAATAACCTGGTGCCTCATCAGGCAGTTCTACAGTCAATCCCGATATTCCTCTCACAGGCAATGACGGACCACTTTGGCAACATTCATTATTTAATTGTGACTGTAAACAGAATTCTCGCGTCATCAAATTCAATCATATTATCTTACCCTTATGCATGTACTCTTCAATTTATTATCATCAATACATTATATTCACTTTTTAATAATTATCGTACTCGTATTGTGAATCTTGCTTAGTTCTATGAAAAATTCGAATATTATCGTATCTATATATGAATAAATAGACATATGGATGTAAGTTTCAGTTCATGTCGCACGTCAATTCAATGTTTTGTTTCTCGGAACATCATAAAATTATACAGAGCTGCACTATGATTCCCATCACCGAATTTATCTGATTAATGGCAATCCGACGAAACAAGATCGTCTATCTGTATCTATAATTACTGCGAGTTATTGTTAAAAATCAACAACAATCGAACTGCACTTCGGTTACGACCGAAACGTATTCGTATGCCATACAATAATACTTGTCAAATATGTTTTGCAGAGCATAAATGTTCAAGATAGATAACGAAAATGAACAACTAACTATTAATTGTAAACAATTCATGCTACATACCATAGTACTTTTATATGCCAAGTGATTTATAAGATTCTTCACACGGAAATGATATGACCCAAGAAACTTCAACTTTATTCTTCGTTACAACAACTTTTTATAGTGCTTGATACAGCAAAATTTTCTTATAATCGATCAGTGATAATCTGCTAAATTTCGTTCCTCGAGTGAAATAAGACCTTTGTCTATTTTCACGTGAAAATTTTTCTTCCATAACAATCAATTTCTCTCTTATCGACGTTATTTCTATATATATGTGACTGTTTCATTTACATATGCTGAAGGCGCGTAATTAGTAATTGTGATTTATTGTACATTTAACCCCAATTATGATCATCGTCGTTCAAAATACATAAATGTTTAATGGATAATAAATACGTTTTGTCCTTTTTTTCTCAAATGTTGTGGTTGCATTGATTGATGGGAGGCATGAAATGACATGACAATTATAATTGTATGGAGTATTATGCCATCTTTTGATGCCTGTATTCATAACTTGTTATATATAACATTTATTCTTAGTTGTTTATCGACATATGATAGGAGCATGTGATGCACGGTAGAATACATAACGGACGTTGTTACCCTCTGTAGATGCATAACATTCGTCGCGTAATCATAACAGTACACATATATAAT